>JAYDZE010565638.1:0-12304 GCA_034509125.1 Monilaria moniliformis
AATAACTCCCGCGCTCAAACCAGCAACGGACAATTTTGCCCTTATAATGCTATTTCCATCGAAATATAATGCTGACTTACGAAACAGAATCGCGTCCATCTGTTGATGTAAATCAATGGCCCAGATATGGTTTTAGTTCTACCAAATAGGGCTGTTTTTAGTTTAACATGACCCTATATATATATATATATATATATATATATGCGCAATTCAATGTACACGTTTGTCCCAAGACAACAATCTACTCCATTCATTATAGAATTGGAAACTGGAACCCTCATGCAAAAGACATCACATAGCTTTCTACTTGAAGATGTCGATGCTGTTATTGGCATTTTGAGAGAAGAGATTACAGAAATACTTGAAACAAGTTTCATGACTTTATTTTCTGACTTTATTTTTTAATTTAGTCGAGAACAGAATTATAGAGAAAAAGATTATATGAAAAATAATTGAATCAGACATTATAATTTAAGATTTCGATTGTTTTTTTTCTTATTTGAAATAAAGCAGTCGAGAGAGATGTAAGAGTATGGATATAATTTCAGTTGTCATTGTGTAGAAGTTTATTTTGTTGTGCCATTTGAATGAAAGAGTGTCACGCAGTCTTTTAGAAGTGATGGGGCAGAACATCTCAAAGAATCCTAGTGACGCTCAGAATCCTATGTGAGATAGGATTCTAATAGAAAGATATTCTATGCATTTTTTACGAGATTAAGCAAATAAGTAGTTTCACCTACTTCAAAATTGGATTATGAGTCATTTGTTTATTACAACTAGACTTCAATTAGATAAACAAGAGATGTAGCATAATTGAATTCTTACAGGATTAGGACAAGTATTTCCCTATAAATATAGATCATGGAATCAAAGCAAAGTACATGCACAAAAGAGATAACTCTTATTTATTGATTACATATTGTTACCCACAATTTCACAAGAATGTGTGGAAGATCCATTCGACTACAACGTATGCAACCGGAGATTTTTCGATCTAAGTAATCGGACTTTTATTTTACTTGTCATGGAGTTGTTGATATTTTGTTGATGTGATTGGAGTTAGGTTGTTTATGTTCACGTTTAAGTTGTGTGTAGTGTATATATATCTAGCACTTTATCATTGGTGGATGTTTGGAAAATCATAGGCGTAGTAAGAGTGGATCTTATCATGTACGTTCTTTATAATCTATCTTCAGTTAGTGAAGTGTTTCTTTTGGGTGTGACCCTCTAGACATAGGTGATTCAGCACAAAATTGAATAACCATATCGTATGTTTGTATTGTTTATTATTATGTTGTTACAAACTGTGATGTGAGTGACAACTGATGTGTTTTGTATTTATATGTGTACAGGGTTAAGTAATTACAAGAGAGATAGATAATGGAATCGGATTTCACAATTTAAAGTATCTTTGAACTTTGAAGTATCACTCCCGGATCAAGTCTCTAGAATCGGATTTCACAATTTGAACTCCACCTACACTTCTCTAGAATCACTCCTGGATCAAGTTTCTCTTTGCTTAATCTATTCCCGAATTTTGCACAATCGCCTTTTAGATACGCTGAAATTCGTGTGCCTTTGTAGTTTTCATCAGTACTTAGCGCTAGTTTATTTAGAAATTTGTAATGCCGTATAATAAACTTGGAACTAGCGAAACCATTTTTGGTGTAATCTAACACTCGATCATTTTAGTTAGTTCAGGAAATTGGAGGCTGTTCGTTCTGCTTTTATGTGTTGTTTCCATTTTCTGAATCCTTTTCTAGACGACGTGGGTTATATCTAATTACTTCTGTTTTTTACTGTTGATTTTGTTTATCGGGACTGACTTAGAATTCTGTGGGATTCTTTTTAACAATATCATTGTACTGATTAAGCTAAAATTCTGGACGATCAAGCTTTTTTCACCACTAGTGAAATTCATGTTCTATATTGAATGATCTCTTGTTCTTTGCGTTATTCTTGATTGGGATTTTGTGTTGCATTAAATGTTTTGCTTCATATACATACCTCCTTCATGTCGTGCTTGATAGGAGCCTTCTGGCATTCACAATCATGTGCTTAGAGGATGGGAAGAGCGTGTGATATCTCATAAAAAAGGGCAACCGCATTGTTCACTTTATCTCAAGGGACTCTACTGGGAGTTACCTCCTTGTTCTGGTCGGGATAGAGAGGGGTATAAATCGTATAATCTATTCGCCGACTGGGGACTACTTTCGTGCCTTTGGGTCCACGAGCAGAGTCCATGCTGGAACAAGGTGGAAATCAAGAAAAAATATCATTAAGTTTCTCATATTAGTGACCTCAGGAGGCGGCTCAATTTTTGCAGATTCAAGTATGTACTTTGCTCCTTAGAAAATAATAATTTGATTCTCTGAGTTGATGATTATTAGGGTGAATGTAGAACTTCACCTGTTATGTTAGATCTTATATCACTATCGAGAGACACCATATGCAGTTTTCATGGTTTCTGGACCATAACATCCAAGAAAGCATTCTTTAGATAATCATCTCTAAGTGAAACTCCGCAGCAACTGTTCATGAGAGCGAAAAATAATTAGCAACTTGTTTATTATTCTTTGTTGAAATCACGCCATTTGGTTTTAATTTCATAAAAAGTTTTGGTCAAACAACTATAATTTCAGCTCCTCTCAAATGCTTTTGAGTCCTTTCTTGAACAGTTTGTAGGAAGGCTAGACACAATTTTGCTGCAATGACTATTTTTAATTCACTTTTTTAGTTTCAGTTTGTTTAGGGGGGAGGGATCGTTGAACTGATTAGTAAGAAATAGATTGATCAATTCCTATAGAAGAATGTATGCTGCTTGAAGTACCTGAAAGGGTCGAGCAATATACTTGCCTTCATTGCTTCTAGAATGATAAAGATGAGTTGGTCACAGACCAAAAATATGAAATGCCATACCTGCTGAATGGATGTCTACAAAATCACCAACTATGGAAACAGAAATATATGAGGTGAATAAGGCCATGAGATTTACTTAAGGTAGAGAATCCTCTATGTTTCAGGTAATTGCAAGTTGTTTCAGATCTACCCATTTTGAGACCTGATTTTGTGGTGACAAATTGGATTCTGCAAATATATTGTAGACCTGTTATCCATTGGCATACTCAGTGAGCTTGGCTTGGATAAAGGCTTGGTTGTTAATTGACAGCTATGAATGTGTGTTTGCTTTCTACATTTATTACGGGAATCTGTAAGCTGGAAAAAAATTAAAACTTCAAAGAGAGGATTATTTTGAGACAAATCAAACTCAGATACGTGTAGGTCAAATAGTCAACATTAGGTAGAATGGATTTGTTGTTCTGTGGCTATACATGGATTTATTTAGCTTCTGCACTTTCCAAACAATTCCTCTTATTTTGAGCTTTGGAGTCATCGCCTCATTCTGTATTGAGTTCAAGGCAACAATGTAGATAACTTGGGGCATTTTACTGTAAGAGCGTGTGTTGAAATAATTTATTATCATGTCACTATAGTAAAACTGTCACTTAAGGTTCTGTAGATTTTGCAGTTTTGATTTCCATTTCAGAGGAAGGAATGATATACCCAGCCTCCTTTAATGGTGAAAATGAAGGCAGATTATGTTGTGGTTTAAAGAAAACTAGTAATTCCTTGAACTTTCATTTCAGCATCTTGGTGTTTCCCATAGGATATGATTTATAAGTACTCAACAAGCCTTAAATCACTACTCCATTTTGTTGGAAGACTTATCACTATTTAAGCATACGCATGCATGTGGTGGTTTGCTGAAATTAAGTTTGCCTATTCTATTAAAAATACTAAATGAAGGTAAAATCTTTCGTTTATGGTAGGTTGTGCTGATGTTGAATCTCATAAATATAATTTTATAGGTAATGTTGGAGAGTAACAAATTTAGTTTACTAATGAGCGTTCGCTTCCTCAGTTTATTTCATCTAATAGCAATTGTTCTGTATGTGAGAAAGCCTATTGATATGTGTTGAATGCGTGTCTGCTAACCTAAGAAACCTGCCAAAGCCAAATTGCTTTTAAGTCCCTATCTCTCTGACCCTTGAGGTTTCGGAAGAATCAAGATCTCTAATGTCACATTCTTTGCACCAATGTTTGGGATTGTATGATTTGTCAAATCTTTGATAAAAGCATCTATTAAAACGACGACACTTGACATTGACGTGTAGGGCTGGTCTTTGAATTGCATGTTAAATTATCTCACCGCTTTTGATTCTAACTCATGTTGATCAGATGGTTTATTTGTACTCTTTGATGTAGCACATCAAGTTTTACATGTTTTGTAGCCAGGGATTCCTTTCTCTTTCGCATACTTTAAATTATAACTTCTACCAGTAATTTCTGAAGGTACTGTAAACAGGTTTCATTGTACTTTGCTTCTTAGTCATCCATGCTCTGAACTGCCTTCATATTTGCATTAAATTCTTGGTAGTTTCATATCCACTTGTAAAATTAATTGTAAATTAGGAACAAAATTATGTATACGTAACAGACAAATTGCTATGATCAAGAAATTATTCTGGATCATTTTCTAAAGTGAACATATCAATAAATTTTGACTTTCCATCGCAGATCAGCAGAGAATGGAATCAATGCAGTATTTGAAACATCTTTCATTCCTGATGACTCATATCTTCCAGCATAGTAGCCCCATGGATGAGGAGGTGGTTAATTGTTTATGCTGGTCCTTGTATTTTTTGATACCTTGGCTAAGATAGAAGTTTTAAGTTCTCAACAATTAATTATTTACAGAAGATTTAATTTTCAGATACAAGAGCTCAGAGAATTGATGGCAAAAAACTCAGAAATTTTGTAGTTAGGTGATGCTTGGATATGTAGCAAGCAGCTGAAGCATTATCCAGCTTTTTGCAGGAACGAAAGTAAGATACCTGTTGGTCTCAAGGAGCAACAACTCATTAATTTCATTTTGTAACTGGCCTTCATAACCCTTTCTCACTCTCCTTGTATGTCCAGGTACATTCAGTAGTATGGATCTTGGGTGGAGGGGGGAAAAGACTACCTTGGTTATGTAGAAGATATGTATGGACCCTTCAAGAGGAGAAAATTGTACGAGTGCGAACATTTCTTTTCCACGAGGACATCAAGCATCTATACCTTTCATCACTTCAACTTAGGAACAGCTTAATGCAAAAGATATTAATGGTCTAGCTTTGGTTTTGGCACCTAGTCATTTTAAGAAGTGTGACGAAGTTCTTCCCCTTAGTATGTCGTTTGAAAATTTTATGTGCCATAGAGAATTTAAAAGCAACAGTGTCAGCACATTCATCTTGACTGAATCATGCGGCCTGGCCTCTCTGTGCAACTCGTTCTCTCCTCTCTGAAATATTACATTCCCAGGCCAAGTGATGGCAGAGAAAACTCGACTGAAGCAATGGTCCTCAGAACGAAGCGACCAAAACTTGTAGAGAATTAAGATCCTCAGCATGGATCAAACTGTCTTGGGAGTTGATGCTGGTCCGAATGATTTAGCCAGGGATAGTCAAGCTGCAAAATGTGGACCTGCTCATCAGTGCTTGAAAGTAGAACTGGTAAACAAGGGGCCTGTTAAAAATAAGCATGTGATTGAGCCACAGAATCAAATGTTGCCTAGTGTTAATGTAATTATTGAGCTTCTTCGTCAGGATAGTGGTATGTGAGGCTGCTGGTTAAGGTGCAAGATCTTGCACTCCTCAAAAAAGCTTCTGAAAGTTCAATACTATGATGTGACAGATGTTGGCAGAGCTGGAAAACTGGAGGTATATATACAAATGCCTTGTTGGTCATGAAAAAGTTGCCTGTAGAAAGCTGTTGCTAATTTGTGTGAGATTTGTAGGAATGGGTGGCGGCAGGCAGAGAAGCAGCTGCTGATAGATTGGGTGTGAGGTGTGTGGGACGGCTTACAGTGAGGCCATGGCCTAGATGGGATTCATCAGATGCAAGGTTTGAAGTAGGGGCAGCAGTTGATGCGTGGTTGTGCCATGGCTGGTGGGAAGGTGTTTTGATTGGGTTCGACATGTCTGCTAAAGGTAACATTCAAGTTTACTTCCCTGGTACGTATGAACTTTCATCTGTTGAGTCTTTTGTCAAATTAATCTTTTTCCTATTTTCAGCTGCTGGCAAGAAGCAATTAGAGTGTTATGATAAAAAAAAAATTAAAATAAAAGGAGTATATGTGTTGCAGGTGAGAATAAGTTCATGAGCGTGGAGAGGAGAGAAATGTGAGAGATTCAAAGGATTGGATTGATAAAAAATGGGTGGATATAATGGCAAAGCATGATATACTTGTAGTGTTAATATCACGGCTGAATCCAATGCCAAAACTGTCGCTTCCCAATCCCATATATAACGGCGCTCCAGAGAGTTCCGGTGAGCGAGAAAGCAGTGGAAGAGCTGGGCGCACACAAACTGTTGTCACTCAAAGATGCGCCAAAACAGCCAGCTAGCTACTTAACTGCTGCTGCTGTATGTACATAACAGTATAAGAGCATGCGCAAGAGACGGAAAGCTGGTGAGACGCTCGCCACGTTTTATTAATAATCTTCTGTTACTTTTGGGGTTCGTATATAATAATTGTGTTGTTTTAATTACAAAATCAAAGTCTAGCCAGTGTAAATGGTCATTTTGGAAGCAGAAGGTGCTGGGTTTAAAATCCAACTTTTTTTGTTGGAATGGGATAAAAAGTGGTGTGGAGCATGACTAAAAGATGGTGAAGGTATGATAAAGGAATGTAGGTTGTGATGTCCTAATAAATTACATTTCCTTATCTGGTGTGTGTTTAACAATCTAAGGCCACGTTTGGTAGCCTAGATGAGTTAAGGCGATATAAAATAGGTAAGATGAGTTTTAAGATAAAAAATTACTATTGAGACAAGATGAAGATGTAATGTTACTGTTTGGTATGTAAGATAAAAATTAAGATAAAAATAAATGTGATGTTTGATAAGTTAGATTATATTAAAGATACGATGTAAAATGACCCTTTTACCCTTTGTCAAAATTTGAATTTGTTTTAAATTTTAATAATGACTAAATGAGGATTACCCATGCTTTATTAATAGATTTATCTAATTAATTAATTTGTAATTAATAACAATATTAATCAAATAAATTAATTTAGTGAAAAATCAAGAATTAATTAATGCTTGCTATAATTAATTATTAAGAAAAATTGATGATTAATTACATTTGTTTATTAATTTTGTTGATTGATTAATGTGTAAATAAATTATAATTAATAACTTATTAGTGATTAACAGGAAACTGAAAATGAAGGAAACCAATTTTAAACACAATTTATTGTTCCAATAATTAATTGGCCATATAAATGACTACTAAACCAAATTAATTGTAATTAATGTATCATTAAACCAAAAAATGAATTAAATCAAATTAATTGTAATTAATTCATAAGTAAATTGAAAAAATGAAGAACATCCCATAATTCGACGCCGCCCACCTCTGAGAAAAAACTGGAACCAAACCCAGAAAATCGAAATCGAATAACTCAAATTGAAGAACAGGTTCAGCCCCAAAAATCGAACACGAAATCGAGACCAAGATTTGGTCTATGTGGCTCAAATCTCCGAATCATCACAGCCACAAGATGAAACACAACGACAACTGGAAACCATGTCAGCGGCGGACAACCGAGAACCCAAACCGAAGAACAAATTCAGCCCAAGAAATCGAAATCGAAATCGAAGAACAGATTCAGCCCCAAAAATCAAACACGAAATCGAACCCAAATCGAGACCAAAATCTGGTCTTTATGGCTCAAATCTATCGAATCATCACAACCGCAAGGTGAAACACAACGACGATCGGAAACCATGTCGGCGGCGGACAACCGAGAACACAAATTGAAGATAACCCTCGAAAAAATGAGGAAATTGTCGCAGTCACAACCCTTGAAGAGCCGGCGGCCATGGTGCGATGACAACCGCTACCGCCACACACCACCACTACCGCCAGTAGCCACCGCCTCGAGTGAGAGAGAGTCACAAGGAACATAGAGGGTTAGTGAGGGCTGTTAGTGATGGTGTAAAGAGAGGGTTAAAGAGGTGGAGAGAGAGAGGTGGAGTGCAGACCAAGAGGCGGAGAGAGAGGGGTGGAGTGAAGACCGAGAGAGGGGTGGAGTGAAAGGTCAATCTCGGTAATCGGTGTGAAATATCAAATACTCTCACCCTTTTGGTGTGATAATGTATCACAGTTGGAGGGAAAGAAACGACGCCGTTTCATCAAATTTTGGAGGGGGCCGCGATAATTAAACTCGGCCCGACGGGCCCGTCTTAAATACTATATGCCCTACCAAACATCGAAATTGCACTATTAGACCCATATATTTTATCTTATCTAGGTCTAAACTTATCTATCAAACAACTGCTAAGTATTCACTGTTATAAAGGTGAAATTTACAGTTAAGGGTAGCTTTTTCATTTTTCTTTTACCATAACAAATAAAGTTAGGGCTGTTAACAAACAACTTACCACTATCACTCTAAAACAATCATATAATCCGAATATTTGGAGGAAAATATTATAATAATTTGTACAAAAATTTCCAAGGTCCAATTATTTGGAGGAAAATATTATAATAATTTGTACTTAAAAATTTCCAAGGTCCGACGAGAGTAATGCTCAAGAAACAACATCTGAGTTTACGTCAGCAGTGAGGTAGCTAACCTATTTTTATTGGACTTAACTTCGAAAGAAATACGTCACACCTTATGTCATTCTATTATTGAACTTGTTTTGTGTCTTTTCCTTTTTGTCCTTAATAACCGTGTAAAAATAGGTGCTTCATCATTGTAATTAGTTAATAAAGCTTGGGAGGGGAGTGGTCGTGCCAGTCAATGTAAATACATTAAAAAAAATTAAGTTTATGACAAGTAAATTGTTCAATTTTTAGCAACGCAGACTTGCAGTGGACCAACACTGGTATATAACTCCATCAATACTCACGCAATCCACAAAAACACTCTCTCCTCTCTTGAACCGGTAATTAAACGATGGCAGCAGCATGCGCCCATGATTACATTCCCTCTTCTTCGCACAAACTGTTCGGATGCTGCAGATCAACTCCATACACCAACAATGTGAAGAATTGCTCCAAAATCAGCCCTCAAGATGAAATGTGGTCGCAAATAAGGCAGGAGGCAGAATCCGATATGAAGCAGGATCCCTTGTTGTCAAATCTCTATCGCTGTGCAATCCTCTCTCATTGTACACTCGAGAGCGCGCTGTCCAATCACCTCGCTCTCAAGCTCTGCACCGCCTACGTATCCCCCGACGCCCTCGCCGCCGCTTTCCACAAGGCCTTATTGGAAGACGCCGAGATCGGGCGCGCCGTCAGGGACGATCTGGTGGCGGTGCGGGAGCGCGATCCGGCCTGCTTAAACTACGCTCACTGTTTTCTGAATTTCAAGGGGTTTCTAGCGTGCCAGGCTTACAGGCTGGCGCACAAGTTCTGGATCGACGGCAGAACCGCGGTGGCGCTGCTGATCCAGAGTAGGGTTTCGGAAATTTTCGCGGTGGACATCCATCCGGGAGCGGCGATAGGGAGTGGGCTCATGATTGATCACGCCACCGGAGTTGTCATCGGAGAGACGGCGGTCATCGGAGACGGCGTCACGATTTTGCATAATGTGACGTTGGGAGGGACGGGGAAGGCTGGGGGCGACCGCCATCCCAAGATCAGAGATGGAGTTCTGATAGGTGCTGGAGCTAAAATTCTTGGGAATATTGTGGTCGGACGAAACGCGAGGATTGGCGCCGGGGCCGTGGTTTTGAAGGAAGTTCCGGCTGGGGCAACGGCGGTTGGAAATCCAGCCAGATTAGTTGGATCCAAGGGAATTCAGGGGCTTAATTAGAGCATTCACAGGCCCTTAATTTTCCTTTTATCACTTATTGTCCATAATTCTATTAATTTTGCATTATCTTATTACTATTTATGAGTCACATTTCTTATTATTTTTATTTTTTTTATTTTATATAATTTACAATTATGTATATTTATATATTCTAATTAAATTCATATATGAATAATAAAAAAATACGAATTTCATTAAAATGAAAAAGAATACATAATCAAAATAAAAAAAATTACACAAGTAAAAAAAAAAGCATAATCATTCATCGAGAGGAATGAAGTGTGCTCGGATTTCTCCAATTAAATCTTGTTGGAGTTGGTCGTGGGCTTTGCGATTGCATATCGACTCACGACGCGTATCTCAGAATGTCGAGATGGATTTTCTCTTGCGGTCGATGAGCTTGAGCCGTCGACCGTGTCTTCGTCTTTCTAATTAGAAGCGTCCTCTCATTTGTTCTCGATTATCGTGTTCTGAAATATAATGCATGTATACATGATGTCGGCAAGCACGTCCTTATATTACATACGCCTCACACCTTTGACGATCGTGAACCGTGCTTGGAGAACGCTGAATGATCGTTCCACATCATTTTGCGCATCCTATTTTTGGACAAAACAAGCTCTTTTGGACTCAGTTGGACACGAAATGGTCTTGACGAACGTCGGTCATTTATGGCATGCGAGAAGGGCTCGTACAGCTGCAGTAGGATTTTATTCTAGCTCCACTTATGAAAGAACAAGCCAACACAATATGCATTGCGATGCGAAGAGATTTGCTTGGAAAAATAGAATGAACATATATCACACAAGGCATGAGAGGCGGTGGTTTACCCTGCAACAGATGTCAGCGGTTCGAGTCTGCTTATCTTTAACTCATGAACTTAGCCGATACAAAGTTAGATGATAGCACCCAATTTTGCCGTCGGCGAGATAACAACCTATGTAGTAGCGAGGTCCATTTATCGTAAATCGTACAGTCGAATCCCTACCACCCAACACGTCATTGAAGACATCAGAGTGGTTGAGAATGTTGATGTCATGCCAGCGACACCAAATAATGCATGTCAAATCCATATTCGGTGGTCGGCGACTGCTTCTAGTACGATGGTCAATGGTAGTCGTGGTGGCCACTGGTGTACGCCCCCCTCCATGTTGTTGGACAATTTTTTCACTCCCAATGTACGCAGTCGATGTTACCAAGTATGTCGAGAACGATGTGTCGTGCCTCGTGCATATGGAGCAGTTGCTGGCAGTTGAGAGGTGTCAGCGACCTCAAATATTTACCGACGAATGCATCTCAAGTGGCATGGAAAAACCGTCTCAAGCATTCCGGCCCCGTCAATATGGCGACGTGCCGCTACTCGTCGAATGTATTGATTTATCCGCCAGTCGCGAGCTGTCAGATCACCGATGTACATTTTTGCAGCGTCAAAATCCCATGCCACCGGAGCTCATTTGGTCGTTGTTGAAAGAATTCTTTACGAACTGCCAATATATTTGTTATGCGCATGAGTAAATCTATACGCATACGAAATATGCAAAAAATTAATTATCGAAATTAACACAAAACTTCTTCAAATTTGTGAATCACATAATAACTTATAAAACGGTGCCATTATAACGTCCTCACGAAAAATACTCAAGTGATGAAATGTACATGTTGCGAGGCCTCTATACTAAAGTAATGAAATATACATGTTTTGGTTTTGGACGACTTTTAAAATCCATAGAACCCATATTCAATTACCAAGAAGAACCCGTAAAATGTGTTAAAATATACAAACAAAAGAATCAGGAACTTGAATCCTCTATTGCGTCATTGCCAAATATCCCCTATTACATTGATATATAGTTGCCACATATCGAAAAAATATATTATATTTTACTAAATTTTGGTTATGAAAATTCTTAATGTTTTTCTATCTATTCAAATTCATGCCATATTTGTTAATCTCTCATAAGCAAAAGTTGATCTAATACATAATAATCATTCATAGATATAATAGAAACTCATTATGAGAAACAAAGGAAAAGACAAGACTTTTGAAAGAAGAACTCACTATAAATTTATGGTCCTAGGTTTGAATATCAAATATGATTAAAAAAAATTAATTTTTAAAATTTAAAATTTTCAGCATATTCATACATGCTCCATGACCATGAATTTATAAAATAAGATGATAAATTCATTGATAAGTAGCAATATGTTGCTAGTTTAGGGATCTATTCGAGCTTAAATTGAGCACATATCTACACTAAAAAGGTGAAAATGGGCTGGAAATCAATGAAACGGAAGCAAGGAGCTGAGGAGCGGAAAGAAATGAGAACGGGCTATTTTAAACCTTCAAACTGACCAGCTCGTCAGCCCAGCAGATAAACACCATCAGCTCGGTAGTTAAGATCGGCAGCGGCAGTTCGGCAAAAATCCTAG
>JAYDZE010565649.1:0-12303 GCA_034509125.1 Monilaria moniliformis
CGCAACAGATCTGAAAATTTGATGAATTTCGTTTGTGTGAGTGATGTGAGAGTGAGCTGCTTCTGCTTCTGCTTCTGATGTGAGAGTGAGCTGCTTCTGAATTTCGTTTGTGATAAAATGCACGCCGGAGACGCATGAGAGGAATGCGTTTTACCTGGGAGACGCATTCGCCTCATGCGTCTCCAACAATAACTCGACGTCGTCGTTTAAGCAGGTAGAAGACGCATTCGCCTAATGCGTCTTCATTTAAGTGAAGACGCATTTCGGGAATGCGTCTTACCCATTTCCGGAAGAGAAAAAAAAAGGTTCCCATTTCGGGAACCTTTTTTCTAAAATTGGCCAAATCAAGAATTTTACCCGTAGACTATAGCATAGACAAAGCGTGGATTGTAGGGAACGGCATGAATGAATCATGAGCGAGAATGAGAAGAAAGGGGGAAGAACAAGACTATTAGTGCAAATGAATAATTTTAGGGACACCATGATATACTGTGGACTAAATGAAGTGCCCGAACCAAATAAGGGATACACATGGTTCAATATGAGAAATGAAGAACCGATATATGCAAGGATGGATAGAATAATGATAAACGAGGAATGGAGGCGGATGTTTGGAAACACATATACTAAAACAATGGATTTCCATGGATTAGACCATAGACCAATCCTATGTGTTTTCAAGAGGGAAGAAATGCGGACATATGACGAGAGGATGATGCAGATTCTACTTTGAGGATAAATGGTTGCTAGAGAAAAAGATGGCACCAAACTTCTTGTGTGAGTGGAAGGAATTAAAGGACGTAGTGACCTACCAACTAAGCTTGAAAGATGTGGGATTTTCTTCAAAAAATGAGCAAACATAAATTGCAACATAAGGGAGAAAGAGATAAAGGAAATGTGTGAAAAAAAGACAGAAACTCATGCAACAAACGGAAGGAAAAACACGCACGAAAGAATCATTGAAATAACAAAGGAAATAGAGAGAGCGGAGGAAATGGAGGCAACCAAATGGAAGCAGAGGTCGAGAACCAACTGGATGGCAAATGGTGACAGGAATACGAGTGTATTCCGTGCCCAAGCCTCGAAAAGGAGAAAGAAGAATGAGATCAGCGAACTGGAGGATAGTTACGAAGAAATTAGAAAAGAAGAGGGGGGAAAAGACAAGAGTAATTATCATCTTTTTCAAGGAATTATTCAAGTCAAGCAATCCAACAAGGGAGAACATAGAGATGGTGACAAAGGAAGTTAATGAAAGGGTATCAAATGAGGATTTTGAGAAGCTAGACAAGGAATATGACGAAAGGGAAGTAAGTGAAGCTGTTTTTGAAATGCATCCAACCAAAGCTCCGAGACCAGATGACTTTAATGCACGTTTTTTCAAAAACTATGGCCGGTGACAGGAGACGAAGTAACGGAGGAGGTCTTGAAAGTACTAACGGATGAGAAGATTTTGGACACTGGAACGACACACTAGTGTGCCTAATTCCAAAAATACAGAAGCCAAAAAGAATCACGGAGTACCGGCCTTTAAACATTTGCAACACAATATACAAAATTGTAGCTAAGGTGATCGCCAACAGATTGAAAAGGGTGCTGAGCAAGGTAATTGATGATGAACATAATGCGTTTATTCAAGGAAGACAGATAACAGAGTTTATTCAAGGAAGACAGATAACAGACAACGTACTAGTAAGCTTCGAATGTCAACATTGGTTGAGGAATTGGAAAATAGGGATGTGGGTTATGCAGTGGTGAAAATAGGCATGAGTAAAGCATAAGACATAGTCGAATTGGCATTTCTCGAAGCTATGATACGAAAATTGGGATTTCCAAATAAGATGTATGAGACTATTGTGAAATGTGTGCAGACAGTGAGAGTGTCCTTCTTGCTGAATAGATGAATATATGGAAGAATAACACCGACTAGGGGGCTACGGCAAGGAAACCTGTTACGCCATTTCTATTCGTCATTTGTGCGCAAGGACTCTCGGCATTGATAAAACAGGAGGAAATGGAGAAGAAGATAAGTGGTGTACCTATAGTGCCAAAGAAAGTGAATATCATGCACCTATTTTTTGCAGATGATAGCATGATGTTCTTTAAAGCAGAAAAGAAGGTGGCAGAGGCAGTGAATGGATTGCTCAAAACATATGAGAAGACGTTAGGACAACTCGTTAACAAGGAGAAAGCCTTTAGTCCCAATACAACAAACGAGGCCGCTGAACAAGTTAGTGAGGTACTGGAGATGCGAATGTGTTGAATATGGAAACAAATAAAAGAGAAAGACTAGAATAGAAAAAGATTGTATTAATCTTACACTAAAATAGAGTGATTTATTTCCATATGTGTAAAATAGCCTACACCTTAAAGGTGTGAATATTGTAAGGAAAAACATATCAATCGAATACAGAATTTTGATTCCTTCTCAATGTCTTCCCTAACCTCTCCCCTATACCAATTCAATATGGTATCAGAGCAGGTTAAGGGCTCAGAATCAAATTCATCATAGCCCACCTTTCTCAAACCTTTCGACCAAAACTCCAATGTCAGAAACCGAAGATAACCAAAAGGAACAGGAAACTATGCCTGACCAACTAACCCTCCAGTTCATGAAATTGCTACGCCAGAGCCTGGGTAGCACCCTAAATACACAACAACAGCCACAACCACATATGGAACCCATCGATGTTGGGATTAAGTTAAGTGGGGAAAATTACCCACTATGGTCAATCCTCATGCGAAGAGAAATCGGAGGAAGGGGGCTGATATCTCACATTACAGGAGTCCCGAAACCCCCTTCCGATTCAGACTTAACCTTCCCAAGTTGGGAACAATCAGACCATCGACTTTTCAGTTGGATCATCAAGAATCTCGACCCGAGCATAGTGAATGGGGTGTCTCAATACCCGACTGCCCGAGAGCTGTGGGAAGGACTCTCAACCATGTTCACCAGTGGATCCGATTCGTTGCAAGTGTTCGACCTGCATCGAAAATCAAATACCATGAGACAAGGCGATAGTTCAATCGAAGAGCTATGGGGAAAATTCCAAGAGTTATGGATGACGATCGACCGAAAGGAGCCAAATCCGATGAAGTGCGCCGAGGACATCGACACCCACAATCGACTGGTACAAACCCATAGGCTGTACCAGTTCCTATCGGCACTCGACGATCAGTTTGAAGCAGTGAAGAAGGAGATCTTAAAACGAGATCCCTTGCCCTCAGTGACCTCCGCTTACGCCATGGTTAGGCGTGAGGCTGGCAACGCCAGAATACTCCGACCGGTAGCCATGGAGAGCCGGGAAACATCATTGGGCGGCGGCAGTGGGGGCATCGGAACAGGTCTGTCCACCCGAGAAAAAACCCGAACGGGAAATGGCTACAACGGCCACAACTCTGGACAGAACCGATGACAGTTGGTTCGCCGGGACGAGGACAAAAGCAAACTGGTGTGTACTCACTGTGGCGGCAAGAAGCACACCAAGGAGAGCTGTTTCCACCTAATCGGGTTTCCCGATTGGTGGGACGATTTGAAGAAAGCGAGGGCTGCAAACAAAGGGCGAGCCGCAGCCGCGCACGGAGGGGACCGGGCTACCGACGCCAGAATGGCGGACGACACCGGCACCAGCCATACCGAGGACCGACCGAGTGTTCCCACCGCACGCGAAGAAGGAGGAAATGTTGCAGCGGTTAGGGTTGTGAGGAAGGAGGCGGCGCCGAAGAGTGAAGGTAAGGAGAAAATAAACTCATCTCAATTGCTAATCAGTCCCCACAAATTAGTGAAATACCACAACAAACCCCATGCAAGTCCCTATTTGCAGCCGCGTCCCCCGGAGTTTCTGAAATTGCAAAAGGGCCCTCATACTTGGTTCAAATCCGAAAAAGAGGGCTTAACTTCTCCAGAATTGCAAATTGAACCTGTTATACCTTGTTTTAACCGGTTTCAAAGTTTGGCAGATATTTCTACTGCCTGTACTACCTCAGGGGGAGAATTTAAGGACACCCACTGGATTTTTGACTGCGGAGCCACTGACACCATGTCATTTGAAAGGAATGACTTCATGGATATCAAACCCTCACATAGAACTCATGTGCAAACAGCCAATGGTGGTCTGGCTCCTGTTACTGGAATGGGAACCATCCACATCTCTCCTAATCTCAAAATATCAAATTGCTTATGCCACCTTATTGCACAAACTTTTGTCGATAAGCCATGTAACTAGAGAACTGAACTGTACTTTGCTAATGCAGCCCCGATTTTGTATGTTACAGGATATTCACATGGGGACGATCATTGGGCGTGGCACTGAACGAGACGGACTTTACTACGTGGATGAGATCACCCAACACGGCACCGCAATGCTTACTCACGGACCCACAAATCGTCAGGCTTGGTTGTGGCATCGCCGGCTAGGTCATCCATCCATAGGTTATTTAAAAATTTTATTTCCTAGACTTGCTCACACTTATTCTTTTAAGTGTGATACCTGTTTTTTGGCTAAAAGCCACAGACATTCTTTTCCAAGTAATAATACTCGTGAAGCTTCTGTTTTTTCTTTAGTGCATTCTGATATTTGGGGCCCTACTCCTGTAGTTGGGGGTCAAGGCTTTAAATATTTTTTACTCTTTATTGATGACTGTACTCGCATGACATGGGTTATTTCTTAAAAAATAAATCTGAAGTTTTTGAAAAGTTTAAGCTTTTTTATACCTTCGTCCATACTCAGTATAATCGCACCATTAAAACTCTTCGATCTGATAATGGTGGGGAGTACGTAAATTCTTCCATGAAAAACTTCTTCTCTGAACATGGTCTGGTTCATCAGACTACCTGCCCTTATACACCTTAACAAAATGGCGTAGCTGAACGTAAGAATAGGATCCTTCTTGAGATAACTCGAGCCTTGCTAATTGAATCCTCTGTTCCTAAATCCTTCTGGCCTGAAGCCCTTGCTACCTCTGTATATCTCTTAAATCGTCTTCCCACAAAAATCCTTCAACTCCAAACTCCTCTGCAAATGTTATCCCACCAGATTCAAATTCCTCCACCTCTCACTTTGTCCCTTTGTGTCTTTGGTTGCTCTGTTTTCGTCCACATTTCTAAACATGAACGTACCAAATTCTCGCCCTGTGCCATTAAGTGTGTCATTGTGGGATATGGTCGGGATCAAAAAGGGTATCGCTGTTATGATCCCAATACTCGTCATATCCACACCACCATGCACTGTGACTTTCTGGATGGCAAATATTTTTACCGCCATCTTAGTAGTCAGGGGGAGAAGCACCTATCGGATGACTCACTAAGCTGGCTTTCAAGTCCTGATTTGAAAGTGGGTCCAACAGAGGATGCTGTCGGGACCACGGGGTGTGTTTCTGAAATGGCTAATAGTGATTCCGACGAGTTCAACAATGATGCCCCATAATCGAACCCCGTCTTAAATCCTGAGGTAATCAGTCCTGATACATATGAGAACTATGTTCCTGAGACTAACTATGACAGGAATAGTGAGGATGAAAATGTCACTCTAGATGAGGAAGAAAGTCCGGTAGATGCAGATACAGGTCAATACACCCTTCCTCCACGAAGCACCAGAGGGATTCCACCAAGGAGGTATTCCCCCGAATGGAAAGGAAAGAAAACTCACCACTCCACAGTTAATGCTGTTACAGGAAATCTCATTAATAAGGCCCGAGCTTTTGAGATAGCGCTATATGAGGAGGAAGTACCACACTCAGTTGAAGCGGCAATGAAAAGTAAACTGTGGAGAGAGGCAATGGAGAAGGAAATGGAGGCTCTCAACCGGAACAACACATGAGAACAGTGTCGCTCCCAGAAGAAAAGAAACCGGTAGGATGCCGTTGGGTGTTCACTATCAAAAGAAAACCTGACGGGTCCATTGAACGATAAAAAGCAAGGCTAGTCGCCAAAGGTTATACACAAACCTATGGGATAGATTATGGTGAGACCTTTTCTCCTGTTGCTAAAATGAATACAGTGAGAACACTCTTATCCGTTGCTGCAAGTAAAGACTGGCCACTACATCAATTTGATGTAACAAATGCCTTTTTGCACGACGAACTAAAAAGGGAAGAAGAAGTGTACATGGAGATCCCCCCAGGCTTCACTCATAAGATCAAGGATGGAGAAGTTTGTCGGTTAACAAAAACTCTCTACGGATTGAAACAGTCTCCCAGGGTTTGGTTTGGAAGATTCCGTCAAGCTATGTTGAGAAATGGATTCGAGCAAAGTAACTCTGATCATACTTTGTTCCTCAAGAAAAGAAAAGGATTCATCACTTGCCTTATTATTTATGTCGATGACATGATCATCACTGGAGATGATGTAAAAGAGATTGAGACTCTCAAAAGGAATCTCTTTCAAGAATTCGAAATGAAGAATTTGGGAGCTCTGAAGTATTTCCTCGGAATAGAAGTGTTGAGGTCAGCAAAAGGAATAGTCTTACGGCAAAAGAAATATATCCTCGATCTTCTAACTGAAACCGGACTGCTAGATTGCAAACCTACAGATACACCAATTGTGGTGAATCATGGACTTCAGATTGTAGAGGGAGCTCGTATGGCAGACCGGGAAAGGTATCAACGGTTAGTAGGAAATCTGATCTACTTATCTCACACTAGACCAGACATATCCTACGCAGTAGGAGTGATAAGTCAATTTATGCATAGGCCCCAAGAAGATCACATGGATGCAGCACTAAGAGTTGTTTGTTACTTGAAAGGAACAACTGGCTATGGAATTTTGCTAAGAAATGGAGATAATCTAGAAGTTCATGGTTATACAAATGCAGACTGGGCTGGAAATCCAATTGACAGAAGATCCACACCAGGATATTTCACTTTCGTAGGTGGTAATTTGGTCACTTGGAGAAGTAAGAAACAAAAGGTCGTAGCCTTATCTAGTGCAGAAGCTGAATTTCAGAGAGTAAAGAGTGGCATAACTGAGATATTATGGCTTCGAAGACTATTGACAGAAATAGGATTTCCTCCGCTGCAGAAGAGCCGGCTATTCTGTGATAACAAGGAAGCAATCAGTATTGCAGAAAATTCTGTCCAGCATGACAGAACCAAACATGTGGAGATAGATCGACACTTCATCAAAGAAAAGATCGAGAATGGTGTTATCGAACTACCACATGTGAGATCCGAGGAGCAACTAGCTGACATCTTGACAAAGGCTATTAATGCAAAAATTCTTGGAGAAATTCTCGGCAAGTTAAAAATCGGAGATACCGTCGCTTAACTTGAGGGGGAGTGTTAAACATGGAATTTTAGAATAGGAAAAATATTGTGTCAATCTCATACAAAGATAGGTTTATTTCCATATATGTAAAATTGTCTACACCTTAAAGGTGTGAATCTTGTAAGGAAAATATCAATCGGAATACAGAAAATCCATTCCTTCTCAATGTTCTCTCTAACCTCTCCTACATACCAAAACAATAGAGGTTACGTTTTTTTATAGAATGAAGCAGTGTGCCGGAAGACACGACTCTCTGTAATTGAATAAACACTAAACAATTCTGTCAAAAAGTTAAACTATTACATCATTTTATTTTCATTAAATTAGTAGTAATATTAATTTTACTTTACAGTCTACTAATGTACTAAATATTTACGAAATTAGGGATCACTATATTATATTTCACGCTATTATTATTATGATAGTTAGTACACTACAACATCCATTTAGTCGGAGTAAGTTTTTGTGTCAAATGCTTCTCATTATCTCAGTTTCAGTATCAAAGCTCCTTTCAGCTCCTCATAGTTGCAGGTTGAAAACTTTTACTGCAACTTTCAAACCATCAGAAAGTATAGCTTGGAATACTGAACCAAAACTTCCTCTTCCAAGAAGGTTGCTCTCACTAAAACAATTTGTTCCTCGTTCTAGTTCTATGTAAGAAATCCTTCTATATTCAATCACTGGTGAAATATCAGTGGGCAATGGTCACGTGACTGTTTTTCTTTTAATTAACCCATCATTTCTTATAAATACCCTCATTTTTCCTACTTCAATTACATATTATTTAATTTCTTCTTTATTTTCTTTTTCTTCATATTTTCAGTTTCTTCTACTTTTTTTTCAAATTCTCCACCATATCGAATAATAAGAAAGAATTTTATGAGTGGTTTATCAAACATGACTACAATCCAACCACTCTACCATTCGATATAAAATATATATCGTTTGAAGGTGCTACATCAGGTTTTGCCCAGTCGTCGACACCAACTCGTCGACTTCCTAAGGTCCATACTACATCCCTACCCAAGCCTTGGACAACATTCAAATTTTCGATGGACCTGAGCTCTGCAATCAACCAGAAGTACGAGCGCATTACACCCCCGATGAAACGAGCTTATTTTCGAAGTTTATGTCGATACAAGCGAAAATCCAGTTATCGAAAACCAACAAAAGGCAAAGGCTTTTAGGAAGAAAGTTGCTACCACGTACAACTCTTTACTCTGGAAGGCACCCTTAGCGCATATATAAAGATGATTTCATCCCATTTCGGCCGAGTCAATCCGAAAATGCAAAAAATTTGCGCTATCTTCAACAACTTGGAGAAAGAATGGAGGAACAGCTCAAGCGAGGCAGATATTCTCTCAGAGGCGACGACAATCTATCAAGAAGATAACAGTAAGATTTTCAAGTATGTTATTACTTGGGAGAAGGTTCGCCACTTACAAAAATGGGCGGGTAGCGGAGAATAGGCACTACTGAAGCGCACAAAGCATACCTCCGACGGCTAATACTCTGCAAGTGGTGAGGAGGCGGGCTCCGGATGGGAGTCAGGTCCAACTGTTCTCAGCGACGACACGGGTAGGAGCCTGAAGTTGGAGTAGGGAATGAGCTGTCCGATTTGACAAAAGGCAGCAAAGGCAAAGGCAATGGGAAGGCGGTGGCCTCGAGTAGTGCAGAAGAGTGAGACATAGGTGGTGTTCAGACAACACTTGATAAGGCGAATGAGGACATGTAGTATAATTTATTTTTCAAAGCATACAATAAAGACACGTTACAGATGAACGATGAACAATTGGACATACACTGCAAATTTATCAAAAATCTCTAGAAAAAGTTGGGTATTAAATTAGTTATAGTTTTAAATTATGTAATTTCAGAATGTTAATTTTGTAAATTTCGACTTGCAATAATGTTATTTTGGGGTATTAATTATATAATTTTTTTATAATAATTATGTAATTTATTTTAATTTTAATTAAATTATTTTTTTAGTTAAGTCGCAAATAAATTTAATTATATTTATAACTGCAAATTATATAAAATAAAATATAATTAAATAAATAAAAGATGTCTCATTAATAATGAAAGTGATGAGATGGATCCTAATAGACAGACTAGCCAGTTAATGGGGGTGGATTGTGAATCACTATAGACAACTTACATAACATTAAAATTTGAAAGAAGAGCTTGCTATACGTACTGGGCAACTGGTGTTAAATTTAGTTAATCCGAATTTTATTTTTATCTTTATTGACGGTATAAATTCTAATCGATTGGAGATATGCTATAAAATTAAGATTCCATAGGAGCAAGACCACGTTTATATAAAATAACGTCGATAATGGAAGTAGATAACATAGATTAGGGTGCATTCAAAAGAGAATCATAACTTGCAGAATCTAATCATTATTTTCCACAATTGATATATTCTGGTTATATAATATTCCAAATATATACTGTTAAATATTTGTATACGTGGAAGGAATGAGTAACACCTAATTTATTAAAATAATATATTTTACTATCAATGAAAAATAATCATTGCATAATCATCCTGATTGATATATATCAACAAATTTAAAATAAATTTGAACTCTAAATGTAAAACAACCTTTCGTAGTTTCTAATTCAAATTACAAATAAAGAGATGATTATAATATCAGCCCTAATTAAATTGAACTAAGCACAATATATTAAACTTAAAAGAAAACTAATAAATTTTATTTGGTATGCAAATGAGATGCCAAATAAAACTAATAATTCTTTAGCTGACAACATAAATATTTGAGATCTTATCCGTCCTACTTATTGTATCACTATGTGTCCCACGCTATCATTTTTTTTAATTTTTTTTTAATAATTATTATCTTCAATTTCAGTATCTTGTCTTTAAGTTTGAAATTATTTACTAACATTCATTAATGCAATTAGGTGTTTAATTAATTCGTTTAGCATTTAATTCGTAGTTTAAATATAATTGATTATTAGAATTGACTAATCTATAACTCGGGTATATAATTTTTTAAAATTTCAATTGTTAGCACTATATGTGAGAATCGCAATGGAATATATAAAAAATGTGAGACCAGGGCGGACACATATTTTTTTGTGGGACTGTATTTTCTATATTTCGAATTTGAAATGCTGAAGTAAGAATTTTTCTATGATTTGTTGCGATCAATGTTTTAAAAATCGGACCGGTAAGCGAATCCCAACTTGATTAAACTATGATCTGCCAACTAATTACAAAGGTTTAACTCTCTCAATTTCAATATTATTCTATCACACATTACTTCTGCAAGACTTTTGCACAATGATTTACATAAAATATCAAACATTCGATGATATTATAAAAATAAAAAAAATCTTTAACTTGGTAGGGGCTTGAGCTCTTTATGGCTTACATTTGTGCCCGCCAATATGTGAGACATAGCATCTCATTGAACTGCAATTTAATTCCAACTACAAATATGGACATTTAAGTAAAACAGGAAAAAAAATCATAAAGATTTATCATCATTATATTATACTATATATTATATATTTCTAATTTCTCTATAACCTTTCATTTTATATATGTGTCTATATAGTGTACATCAAAATAGTCAAAATAGCCAAGGAACTTCTCTCGAGGGAAACTGAGCAATATACTTACGAATATAATTAATATGCATGGACAAGTTTAGTCCAAGCTAAATATATAAAATTACACATAATCGAACAGATAAAATAGAATCTCTTAGAATTAAGAATCTAGCTAGGATATGATATGCTTTATTCCTCTTTGACAGAATTTTACCCACTTTGAAAGTATGAAGATGGAAAAAAATAAAATCCACTTGTTTCAGAATATATATAAAATCTACCGATTTTATGGATAAAAGGACTAAAATATCCTTAAGTTATTTTTAAGTCATTAAAAAGAAATCTGAAAATTGAAAGACAAAAATGATTATATATTGATTACAATACTATAAATACATTGCAAAGTGGTTATTTTTTTAAGACAGTAGTAGTACCCTATAATAGTCCATGACATATACTAATAGAAAATTTATATTCATTTAATCAATATTATAAAAATAGTAGCCATTAGGAATTTACAATTTCATGTAAAAGTGTTATTTATATTGTTACACTAATTTATATAAAATTATAAATTTGTATAATAATGTATATAACATTGTTTACACAAATTTGTAATTTTGTATAAAGATGAGCAAAATACCCGAAATCTGAATATCCGAACCAAACCAAACTGAAATTTAAAATTTGCTTCGCTTTTTTTTTCGGATTTCGGTTCGGTTCGGTTTTGATTTTTCACAAATTTCGATTTTTCGGTTCGGATATACTATAAACCGAAAAAAAACCGAAAATCCGTATTTATATTTAATATTATATATATATATAAATAACATAATACTAACTAAATATATGTATATATATTTAATATATGCATATATTTATATTTTTACATGTATATATATATTTCATATATATACATACATTTTTTGGATTTTTGGATTTTCGGTTTTTCGGTTTTTTTTTCGGGTTTTTTCGGTTTTTTGGATAATTTTATGAAATTTCGGTTTGGATCGGTTTTCATAGTTCGGATTTCAGTTTTCGGGTAATTCGTTTCGGTTCGTTTTTAATTTTAAAAAATTTCGATTTTTCGGTTAGATTCGATTTGGGCAAAAAACCGAATGCTCACCCCTAGTACCATATAGTAGTCCAAAATAACTATTAATTTTATTTTTATACATGGACAGAATTTCCTTTTATTATATTAAAGGACTGTAACGACCCATTAACTCTACTTTTTATTTTCTCATGTTGAAAATGATCATACTTTTTTTTTTTCTAGAGTGCTAATTACTAACTTACCCTTGAAATTCCGTTTATAAATAACGGCAGTAAAGATGAAGAAGGACCACAGTTCCACTAGCAGTATCAATCAATCCAGTGATGGGGAGCCGGAGATTCGAGCTAACGGTCGTCGGAGCGGAGGATCTCCCTGACATTCGGCGGTTGGGGCGGATGAA
>JAYDZE010565660.1:0-12302 GCA_034509125.1 Monilaria moniliformis
TTTATTTTTATTTTTATTTTTATTTTTCCGGCTTGCAATTAGTATTGGTGAGTTCCCAAAAAAAAAAAAAACTTTATGGCTAGTTAGCTACGGCCCTTTTATTTTGCAGTTGTTCAACAAACTATTGGTGTATAGAGACATGAAATGAAAGCTACCTTTCTTGTTAGGGATCATCACAATATTATTGATCCATCTCATAAGCAAAAACATCAATTTTCAAATGTTAGATTAAGCACGTAACTGCCCTAATTATTATGGAGCTATCCAAATTTCTTTTTTGAACCAACCAAGTTATTCAATTTTCATATATCTCTAAAATGCCTACTACTTATATGACTTTATCTACTTTTATACATATGTTGAAATTTCTCAATTCATTTGAAAAAAATAGTCACTTATATCGAAATATAGTTGTCTTTATGCATAAACTCACTATAATTATATGATATTTTAATTCATCTTTCGTTCCTATACTTGAAATTTTGCATTGATCATTTCAAAATTTATTGCCTTAGTCGGCTTTTTTGGCATTAAAGATTGGGATGACACATCATCAATAGAGTGGGCCCAACTGCATCGTGGACAAAATCACATCCAATGAAATTGATAGAAATTTGAGCTTTCCACCTATGGATTAGAAATATTATCCAAAAAAGTGGCTCAGAATATTTTCAATCATAAATTCATAATATACAAAAATAGACACCAAAATATTGGAAGTAAAATTGAAAAGAAAAGTAAAAATGTATTTATTTCGGTATGCATGGATTTGGTGGGCCCTCTTTTGATCCATTACTACAGAACTTGTTGAATTCTAAATTTTCACATTTTATTAAATGGGCTGAAATGGCCCATTTTGGGTCCTAGCAGCACACATTTTTAGAATTACTTTTTACTATTTTATTAGCCATAATCATAAAAAGAAATAACAACATATAAGGTATTTTAGTTCAATTTTAAACTAAAGAATTTACCCCCTTTTTCCAAGCACTTGAATTTTATGTGTATACCCTTTTGTCCACAATCGGTAATTTAAGTTTATTAATGAGCTCGAGACTAACTTAACTTTCATTTTTTGAAATAATTTCTAACTAATACATTATGTGGTGTTCTCAAAGCAACATCAAGATTGCAAGAATATATAATAAAATATAATTAATAAAAGTTATGGATAAGTTCAGTTCACGAATATTTTTCATTTTTAAATGGACTAATAATTGTTTTTATACCTAATGTAATTGGTCGATTAAAGGTGCAAAGTTGAGGAGGTCTCTATCATTGTCACATTAAAATAAAATCAGCAAGATTATATGCTTTCATCCCATCACTTTCTTACCCTATAATAATCGCATTTTCTAATTAATAACTTTGATGCGATAGCAGAATATTTCTTTATTGCGTTCTTTCAATTTATTTAAGTGCTTGGAATATTAATATTTCACACACAAGCCCCTATTTTGTATATATATTTAAAATCTCAAAATTGACAACTCATTTAATTACTTTTGATATGGACTTATTTTTTTTCCAATTTACACTATTATTATAGATTGAAAATATTAGTACTATCGACACTATTAAGCAATGATATTCATGTACGTGGATAAATATTATTTACTAAATAAATCACAAATTATACTAGAAAAATCTTGTGAGACAACAAATAGCTACACATTCATATTCATTAATGGATTTTTTTTATAATTCATTAAAAGAATCAATATTTGATTCAACTCACCAGCAATATTTTTCCCATGCTAATGATTATTATTCCCTAACTAACTAATTTCAAATAAAAATCATAATAGGCTTAGGTGGGGAATTGTTTCGTAGAACTCACTAAACATTTATATCCAAGAACCCATTAAACTTTTTACCCCTTTCTGATTATTGCATTTTTGAAAAAGACAAACACAAGCTTTTGGGAATCCTACTTTCTTCCATTTATTAGAATCTAACTACTGCAAGTGCAAAGGACCACTCAGTTTCCTTTCAATGCTACGCTAACAAATTAATATACATGTTCCTTTAAAAATTTGAAAGAAGGAGTCTTGTATGAAACTGTCTTATAATGATGGTTTAATTGCAAATCTAAATATATATCTAATGGCATTTTTATGACAAATGTCAATAAAATCGCAAATATAGGTTTGGATCCAAATCTTTATTCGTCTCACAAGGGGATAGTTACACAAATTTTTATGTTTCAAAAAAAGATTTATGCATACGTTCAACTTCAATTGTGTGCCATATATATAACAACTTTAGCATTAACGATTATAAATTGAAATTGAAAATCAGTAGTTGGTCGTTAATAAAACAATCAATCTCACTATAATAAATTTTTAGTTAGATCCAATACAATTGGATCCGACCACCCAATCTTACTTATTTACAACCATAATGAATAAATATTAAGCATGGATGTTACATTGCGTGTGACCTTCATGTCTACCCTAATTTCTTGATGTTGGTTGAGATGGGACCAAAACCCCATGTTATATCCAACTTGTTCATTTTTGTCAAATCGTCCAGCTAGCTAGCTTAGTTTCTATGGGGCCAAATAGTTTTTTTTTTTTTGGGTAATACAATGTATGTGCGTAGTAATGAATTTGTGAAGAAAAACGAGAGTTTGATTTTATTTACTACAATTTATGAAAAAAAACGAGGGTCTAATTTGCTATTTTGATGACTAGGATATATCCATATGTTGGGATTAAAATGGGCCGAGCATTTGCATATTGGAGTCTTTAGGCCACCTCTCTCTCTCTCTCCCAAAATGCGTCTTGAATTTTCAATTTCAAATTCTGCCCCTTATTTCTTTATTTATTTAAATATTTTTATGTGTTATTTTGTAATAAATAATATTATTTTAGGGTGTACTTTTTCATATGTAAAATAGGGTTTATGGATCCTTTCGGAGACATTCAAACAGTGAATCTCCTACGTTTTAGAAAACGTTTAAGATTCAATCATTATCGTGTACCTTTTCCCAATTCAAAAAAAAAGTATATTAAAATTAATTAGTTATGACTCATGACGGTAATTAATTAGGATGAGCATGAGACCTCACCAATTATCCGGTGCTTAATATTATAACTGAATAAGGATTATACATGCATTGATTATATATATCATCATATAGCACCCATTTTGATCTTATCATCCTAGTCATTTTACAAATGGGATTTCTTTTTTATTTTCTTTTACCCCTTGGATTTCGTTATCACCCATCACAATCATGGGCTTTCATTCTAACCAATACCATAATTCATGTGTAAAGTTGATCCAAGATGTTCCAATTGTTGCTTCTAAAAACAAAAAAAATGATGTATCTAAAATTGGAGCTCAAAAAAAAATTATTTTTGACGTTTTATATTTGCTTACATACCAAGTCTACGATTCTTAATAAACCCATGGATATATATAAAATTATATTCCAATTTAGGAACATCTATTCAAATTATACTTCAATCGTTCAATAAATCACAAATCACATGCGGGTCGAGAATCACAAGACAACCTACAAGATTGAAACCCAAGAGTTGGCCAAGGCTGCTTATCCGTTATTATAATTTATTATCATTTGCAAAATGGATAATTTTGCGTTGCCACATATCGAGGTAGATATATTCCTAAAATCCATACCTAAAACATTAGGGCCCTTAAAATGAGGCCATATTATCCAAATGAATAGCGCTAATTCCTCTATTTTTCAAGACCCACAGAACCATAAAATCTTATATGTCTGGCACTCTACGTACCATACAATCTCAGTAAGGTTCCTTGTGGATATAGAATGTTATTAAATAAATATTTATTTATTTATTTATTTATTTTATTATTATTATTATTATTATTATTATTATTATTATTATTTCTTTTCAGAAGGTTGATGTGAAGTCTAAAACATCAATTTCGATCTCAATCAGATTCTAGCTAGTGGCAATGGTGCGTTGAAAAACGATAATTCTTTATCATCATAAATTCTGTTGATAAGTATACTACACCGTTCTTCTTTTTTCAAATTTATATAATAAATATATTTATTATTTTGAGGTTCGAAAGATTATATTTATCCATTTTAAATTAAAAAAATAAATAGATATGGTATCTGCTGAGGATTTTAATTATTGAACAATAAAACCACATTTGGAAAGTATTCTGCAATTTTTTCTAAGTCGAGGTATTGGCATTATTCATTTATTAATTTATTTGAAAGTTAATGTAGAAATTATTAAAAGATAAACAATGAAATATGACATTTTAAAACCAGTTAGATTCGGAAGTTGAGTTTATACCCAAAATTTGTAGTGAAGAAAAATTAGTAAACATGATAATTTCTCGATCAAACCAAATTAATTAAGAATGATAAACTATATGATTTCAGACTGTCCTAAAAAGAGAAAAAGGACGAAATTTGCTTCACAAACGAAAGGACTAAGAAAAAATCAAATCGAAATAAAACTAAAACCAATAAAAATTTCATTTCAACTTAATTGTACAGTGAATAAGATGCAAATATGTTGATGAACAAATGTAGCATTAATTATTTGAAGCCAAGCTGGTATTGGGCTATTATATCTATATCATATTTGATAAATTGTAAGTATATACTAATTGTTTAGTACTATTTTTTATTCAAAAAGTTAATTTAACCACGCTTTTAAATTTGTTTCTGTTATTGAATCACTTACTAAGACAAATTGCATTTTATTGCTGTGGCATTGCATCAATTTGTTTGAAATTTTATGCATGTGTCGTTTGTGGTTGTGTGAGTTTATGATTTCTCTTCATATTTTGGACAAATATATATTACTATAACATTATTAGAATTTGTTTCTTCCCGCAAATCCTTTATCGTGTTCAATTTTACTTTTATTACATCGCGTTTACGGAACTGAACGACCATTTAATATTTTAGGACAAATAATTTAATTTTTTGTTCTTAAAACAATAGAATTTTTGAAAAAATGATCAATTGACAAAAGATACTAACTTAATGCGGGCTTAAAAGGCCTTTGGGCCGATGAAAACTTCTATTAGTCGGGCCAGCCAGCAAACTACCTATTTGGCCCGGTATTTGATAGAAGCATATATTTCTAATAGAATCCTTGCGTGCACTTGCTAACAATTTACATCCTACTTGTTGTAGTTGATGATGGAACGCAACCTTTCACTCAGGCTTTTATGTCGACCCCATCTACCCGCATATGGCATAAATCGATCATGTCGCCTTCGAGTGTCCGAAGCACCTAGATTTCAGGATACAGAATAATGAGTATTACTAATATTGGATTTCCTATGAAGTTAGAACTAACTACTGATCCTATAGATGCTACACCTGATAAACTACATTAACTATTTTCTTATTTTTCTTTTTAAATTCTAACATAATACAGTGGCGGGGTTGGGAAGCTAACAAAGTAAACAGAGCCTGAGGATCCGTACGAAGACATAGAGATGCGGCGTACAACTTTTTGGCCGTGTAATTCAAAAACTTATTCGCTAAATAAATAATACACTACAAGTGCACGGGTGCAATTGTGTAAAGTAGTAAGCAAGTTCGTATGATTGATTTACTATTATCAACTGCTATCTTACAATATAATCTTCTATCTAAACTAATGAAATTTAACAAGTGACTTTAAGAACTAAAAGCCTGCAAATAAACTAACTACAAGTGCAAAGGTGTTGGAAATTTGAACAAAGAAGAAGTTACCCTAGAGCTTCGGTTTTTGATGGAATCAACTTATCAAACAATTCTAGATTACTTAATAATTTAAGGACTCAATCTTCATAAGGCAATCACAAGTAAAGATGTAAACCTACTCTCGTGGCAAGTAAACTGTTGGTTACATGCAAGTCTATTGTCTTTCAAAAGAACGATAAGATTATAAGCTCTCATAATAATTTAAAGATCCCGCGACTAATATTGAAAAGCATGCTTCATGTTCTTATTTAAGCATTAATCTAATTTCTTGTTATCAAACTAACACAATAAATAATACAAAATTGGTGATCATACAATTAAGCAAACAATAAAACCAAGAACACAAAAAATGAAGAAAGGATCTAATTAATCCAAAATATATTCAACAATCATCATCTATCTACTCTATAATTCTAGGATAAAATGAATTAGCCACACATAGACATGTGGACTAATAAACAAAGACTAATAAAAACATAAATAATGAAAAACCATAGGAGAAATTGAAGAATCTTGCTATCTTCAAGTTCATATGTCCCTTAATCTTCTCTTCTCTCTTTTCGTCTCCAAAAGATCCACAAGGTGTAAGTAAGATAATGTGTGTTCAAGTGTACTTCTGATGAGCTTTGAAGGGCTATTTATAGGCGAAAATTTGAGTCATAAGGCCTCATGGTGATTGAAACCAACTTTTTCCTAGATAGACTCGAAATGGGGCATAATATCTCAAACTCGTGTTTGATCTGTGGTAGCGGGGATAGAGCACCTGCACCTGCAGCCTCCGTTCGCTTCCTTCATGCTCGTCCACGGTCATCGTAGGCAACCACAACCAATGACCGCGGAGGCCTTCTGTCTTCGATGGTTGGGTCGCGGTCACGGTCACGGTCCGCGGCCACATAGCGATGACCGTTGACCCACTGGATGTGATCCTCCTTTACGGTCATGTGCTATGTGACACGTAGACTTGTTTGGGCCCGTTCTCATTCATTTGTGGTTCGACTCTCGATCTGTTTTCACCCACGAAATCGTATTGAGATGAGCTTTACTAATCTAGAGCCAAATTTCCACAAAATGGTCCAAACTCCTACAATTTCAATAAAAGACCACCGATTAATATATTCGTTGAAATAAATCAAATAAAACTCAATTCAGATAACAAACATACAATTTCAAAATTTTCATCAGATGATCATGGAAATATGGAAATATGGAAACATGTATGTTTGTCGGTTCTTAATTATAGTTCAAGGGGCTCACTGCTTTTATTTAGACCTGAGATCAGGGCTATGCATCTAGTGGAACCTCTTAACTAGTTGTTAAGTGGAACTACTAGCTATCAATAGTACTTTTTGGTACGTGACATATGAATCTAAATTCAAGTAACAAGAAGAAGAAAATGATATACTTTCAAGATAGCAACTTTGAGGCCATATTCTAACCACATTCGATGATTAAAACCTAATAGTATGAGTACCATTAGAAGTTCCGAACGAGATTTTTCCAACGATACCTTTGAATTGTTCATCGGACTCGAGAAATTTGAGTTATTGGCCAGTGAAATTTGAACTCATGCCAAATTCTAAAAATAATAAAATTTCATGTATTTTTTGCCAACAAAATAAAATTGATTAAAATCTAAAATTTAGGTACATGTCATGTATATGACGGTGGATAATTCTTTGAAATTTTGCTGATTTGTTTGGCTCACAGTCAGTGTATGTTCAACCAACTATTGTACTATACGAAATATAAGTCAAGTAAAAGTTTGACGCAATAAGTTTTATTAAATCCCAGGTGTCAACCAATTGTACCTTTCAAGAATGAAATTAGATTATTTATGGAAAGTACAATATGTTGGACATAGCCAAAATTAGGGGTGTGCAAAATATTCGAAATCCAAATATCTGATTTGAACCAAATCAAAATTTAAAATTTGATTTGGATTTTTTTGGATTTTCGGTTCGGTTCGGTTCGGTTCGGATTACATTTTGGGCAAATTTCGTATTTTCGTATCAGATCGAATATATTAAAAATCGAATAAATCCGAAATATATATATATATATATATATATATATACATATATATATATATATATATTCTAATTAAGACCCTCAATTTACAGTCTTATTACATAAATATTGATTCATGATATTTTATATACTACCAACCTTATGGTATTAATTTAGAAAAATTATTTTATAATTTCAAATTTGTCAAATTTTTGGATTTTTGTTAGACATTTTTTATTTTTTATGTAATTTCGGATTTTCGGTTCCGATTGGATTTTAAAGTTCCGATTTCAGATTTTTGGATAATTCTGTTCAGTTCGGATTTAATTTTTAAAAAAAAATTGGATTTTCGGATCAGTTCGGATTAGGCAAAAGTCCGAACCGAAATCCAAATGCTCACCCCTAGCCAAAATATATTGATGATCACTTCATATCGTAATGACAGTACTTTGGTAAATGCCAAGCACAAAAAGAGATAACATTATCAATGACAAGTTAATTTTGTAGATATTTGGTCTGAAATAATATATTCTACTTTTTCCTTTTAATTATACTTCTTACGTTCTATCAGAATATACTTAATTTGTCATTTTCGTCTGTCACATAAGAGTGTATTAATTACTTTTTCTGGAAACTACTTCTTATAATTTTTACTTCATCTTATCAACTTATTTATAATAAGACCAATGATGACTCACACCCTTTATTTTTTAACTACAAAATGTGAGATCCTTTCTCCACTTACACACATACCCCTATAACAAAAAGCGAAATATTTCTCCACTCAATATCACTCTTATGTAACTTTTATTCATAAGTTCTATCTATGAGTGCATTTTGGAATAATTCTGACCTAAATAGTTGAAAGGATTAGTGGTCGGTGCTGGCGAAGCCATGGAGCCACATCGAGCTAGGGAAAGGCTTGAACTCGAATTAATAATTTCTTATTAATTTCTTTTTGTTCTTATAAAATTTTAAAATTGTCGCCATTTTGTATAGACTAAAGTGCACAGTCTTCATCATCGAATTATATCGAATGCAACTTGGTTTTAAAAATTTTGAACTCAAAATATAGAAACTACCAATATTACCATCAACTTTTTCTGTCTACGCACCTAATGGTCGGACAAGAACTGACTTGTATTGAATTATGATTTTAAAGATCTGAATAAGAAAAGTGGCGTAAATAACAGGAGAGTACATATAAGCAAATATTATTTTAGTAATATGGTTATTTACATGAATTTAGGGGTGTTAATAGGTAAAAGTGCCCGCTTTTATATATACAGGCACAAGATTATATTACCTTTAGAAGTCAAATTTGTTTTCTTGATTGTTTGTGTAACTTTTCATACATTTCTTATGCAATTATATTTGGGTAAGAAAAAAATATTCGATAGTATGATGATTGCATTATTATTATTGTAATACATATGTAAGAAAAAGGCATTTTATTTTCAGAGTTAACTTATTTTAAAATTATACGTTAAAAAATACACCAAAATTCCTACAATATATACTTATTAAAATGGAAAAGAAATACAATGGGCATTTCTAGTTTTGAGGCAATTTAAAAGACATTAAGGAAATTCCCCTGCCCACAAGCCCATCCATAAGTATATATAACCTCCTCTTCAGTTTTGACTATATATGATCAAGATCAAATGAATGGGCATTCCTGTTATGTCAAGAGAAATTCTACTTATAGTTGGGCTACTCATATATAATTTCTAAAAAAATTCAAGAAAATTTTCTAAATTGGAATGATATATCCCATCAATTTATTTGTGAAAAATGCAAAAATTACTCGTCACTAGCCACGTGATTTATACAATATGAACTCACATCCCAACTTCGAAATCCTTCATGAATAATATTCAGCGTATTTTCATGTTTTTTTACATACCAATTAACGTGTCAAAAGTATATTCCTAGTTTTTGAAAATGATATTAATTTCTAATAAAAAAATATAACTATTTATTTAGCCGACAAAATAGTTAATTAGCCAAATTGAATTGGCGATACAAAATATATGTTGGATGGTTATTTATATAAGTTTACGCAAGGTAAAATTTGATTAGAATTTAACGTGGGACAAGAGATGTGATTTATGTGGAAAAAAAATGAACGAAAATTGGAAAAAGAAATAGTGATTTTCTAGAAATATTTACAAACTCAAGTATATTGTGATGCGACGATCCGAGAAACACTTTCTAAATTTGGATCCTTGATTATGGGACAACCTCCATCGACAACATCCTTCAACAAAAAATATGTTTATCCTCCACAGAAATCAAACTTGTATCCCTTTCCATTGAATTTTTCCCCAAATATTATCTAACATCAAATTATTCCCATCAAGAATCTCCATCATTCCTGCAATACACATATTAATTTGTATCACATCCAAAAAGTTCCCCTTTTTCATGTCATATTTCTTCTTTTTCGACAAACATCTTCATCAATTTCAACCTGGTCTTGATCCCAGGTTTGATAATGTTGGCATCCTTCACCAACTCTCTCAATTCCCCCGACACGATCACGGGGCGAATGAGGAATTGAGGTTCGTATCATAGATCACATTTAAAACATAAACCTAATCAAGATCGAGAATTTTTTTTCCCCATTTTCCTTTTTTCTCCCTTGATTGGATTCAGGTCAAAATCCAACAGCATTAGATGGCATACAACGTCGCGAAGTCCCAATCGTTGGCCTCATACTCATCCGAACCTCCCTTCGTCCAGAGCAAAGACCCCGTGACCCAGAAGACCGCACAAACCACGGTCACGAGCGTTTACCAAACGCACATTGCGGGCTATTGGCGCAACGTGACCGTCACGTGGAGCAAGAACCTCATGAATTACTCGTTAAGCATAGCGGTGGACAGTGTGGACCTGAACGACATTGTTTACACATGCAAGATCGACCTAAAACCGTGGCATTTTTGGGCCAAGAAGGGCTACAAGTGCCTCGAGGTGGATGGTAGCCAACTCGAGGCCTATTGGGACCTCAAGTCGGCCAAATTTTCGGGCAGCCCCGAGCCCATCTCCGATTATTATGTCGCCCTAGTGGCAGACAACGAAGTTGTCCTGCTACTAGGGGACAATAAAAAAAAGGCCTATAAACGGACCAAAGCCAGACCGCCCCTGGCCGAACCGGTGATATTTTACAAGAAAGAGAATGTGTTCGGAAAGAAGTCTTTCTCGACTCGAGCTCGATTCGATCAAAGAAAGCGTGAACACGACATCGTGGTGGAGAGCTCGACTTTGGGGGAGAAGGATCCGGAAATGTGGATAAGCATAGATGGGATAATCTTGATCCACATTCAGAATTTGCAATGGAAATTTAGGGGAAACCAAACAGTAATGGTGAATAAACAGCCCGTGGAGGTGTTCTGGGACGTGCATGCGTGGCTATTCTGCGCGCCTGGGACCCACCACGGCCTGTTTATATTTAAATCATGCGAGTTGGAGAGTGAAGACGATGAAAATGAGTCGAGCTTGAGCGAGAGCCGTTGCGACGAAAGTGAGTGTAGTGCCAACAGCAGGTACTTCTCGGTGGATAGTTACTCAAAGGGGGTGGAGTTTTGCCTCTTCCTCTATGCTTGGAAGATTGAGTGAATGAGTGAGGATGGGATGCTTGGGGTTTTTTCTTTTTGGAAAGTCTTTTTTCGGGATGTTGAAAATATTTGAGTTCATGTTTGAACATTTTTTTTGGATGAATGAACTTGAGTATTTTCTGGTGTGCAATTATTGTGGATATAATATTTTTTGTATTTGAATTGGTCTTATATAAGTTGTCGAGATTGTGTGGTTTATGCTTTCATGAAGTATCGTCGAGTTTGTTTGTTTCCAATAGTTATTAATATTTTTTAAAATTTGATAACCTAACAGTTGATTCAGTAAAAAAATCTACAATTACAAATAGTGTTTTAGAAACCGGATTAGATCGGTCAATTAGACTAGTTCAGCCGCAAACCGACGCGTTCTCTGGAACCGCTGAACATTTGGACTCTTACGAACTAAAAAAATTGGTCGGTGGTTGAACCGATTTTTGATTATTTTTTTAAAATTAATTTTTTTTAAATGAACATATTAGTACCAATGATGGCTTTGATGACTTGAGTTGCATTAACCTTCAAGTAGGAAATGATAGTGAAAGAGATGATTATTGAATATCATGCTTTAGGTTTATAACTTTCAATCTATTATTATGTTAAGGATATTTCGATTAAAAAAAATTGTTTATAATTTGATATTTGAACTTTTTTTTGTAAACTTGTAGACTTGTTGGCATTAAATATTGTTAAGATTCAAGACTCGTGTTTCTATAGTATAATAATATATATCAACATTCACTAAAATTTAATAATTTTTGTATAATATATATTTAATTATATATATATATATATATAGGGATGCATTAGGGTGAGACAAGACCCCTAATGCATAACTAAGACATTACATCAACCGTTAGATCTAGAAATTAACGGATTGGATTACATGGCTAAACGCATCAGTATAACGTTGTTCATCCCTCAGCAAAAGGCTAAATTAGTCCACGGTATTTTGCGAGTTTTAA
>JAYDZE010565671.1:0-12302 GCA_034509125.1 Monilaria moniliformis
AAATATTAAAACAGAATTTACACGTGTCAAAGTTTCGAGCGTTAGATCAAATAATCGGATGGTTAGGATTTGGTCTCAGTTATGCATTAAAAAGTAGTTATTATTTGAATACAACTCTATATATATATATACACACACACACACACACACACACACAGAGAGTATGGTAAGAATATACCGTATTATCGGTATATAACATTTACCGTTTTATCGGTATATACCGTACTTTTCGGTACAATATCATACCTTACCAAAATTTACGGTATATCGAAATTTTGATATATTCGATATTTTTTTGGTACGATAAACCCGGTATACCGGTATTTCTTTAGATGTCTCAGTCTTGTCACTTGAATTAAACTTCATTAGCATATATAATAAAATCTTAAATGAGTAGAGTAATTGGACATACTGTTTCTTAATTCTTGAATTCAACCTCTACTAGATGGGCCCAAGCAAATATACGGGCTTAGCCCAGAAGCATAACATTCAATTGAGGGTAATTCTATTCGCAAGCCCGGCCCATTTAATTCGAATTTTCTAGCAATACTTGTCATTTGATTGTAGCCTCTATTTCACAATAGAGATTAAGTTGCAAATAATTAAATATAAGTTCGAGAGCTCCTCGAGATATAGATATTTGTTTGTCCAGTTCTACTAAATTTAATAAGTCGCTTTGCCAATATTATCATAGGGAAAATATAAATTTAATGTCCTTGCATGGAATATAAAGAATGACCAAATGTTTTAAAAGTAACAATTTTGTACTAATATTTTATAGGAGTAATGTCAGAATATACGGAATTTCGCACGATTCTCGTTTTGCATATAACTATAAATTCCGCCTACAAATACACAAACTTTCATTATTTCTCATTTTTTATATTACGAAAATTTCCGACGAAATTTAAGCTGAGGTGAAGGCCGAAATGCCTACATGGCTTAAATAGTCTGTGGTACTAAACAATGTAATTTAAGCATAAATGAAATATTGTTGGAAATGTAGGAATTCCAGTCTCCACCTCTACTTAAATCCAGCCGGAAATGTTCGCCGTGTGAAAAATGAGAAAAATTGAAAGCTTGTGTATTTATAGGCAGAATTTATAGTTCATATGCAAAATCAGAATCGTGTGAAAGTTTGTGTATTTTGACGCAGTTACCCCTATTTTATAAGCGTAACAAAAATATTTCAACCTGTTATATATACATATAAGTATAAAATTACCCTTAAAAATAAGCGAAATTTTCCAATATCATTAGTATACATTATAAAAATAAAATAAAATTTTAGAATAAGAGATTACTAAAATTAATTTTAAAATAAAAGAAAATAGTCTATAAATCCGTATATATGTGCATATAATTTGATTTAAGTGAATATATATCAGATTTATTTATTTATTTTTTATTATTTTGTGGGGCTTTGTTTTCGTTTTGGACGGTACGATTCCAACTATCTAGCGATTGAGGATCCAGAATCTTAGAGAATCTAGATTCCCTTGTCAAAGAATGTTCTACTATTCAAAGGATAAACATGAGATAAGTGGTAGCCTATAGGATATAGAAGAATCCATCATGCCTCAAACTTCATATATAATCACAATCTCTCTCCTCAAAAAATCTGATACATCATACATGCATAGATTGCGTCGCCCTCCAAATTACCGGACATGTTCATACGTCCATTGAACATGTTCAATCGCTCCGCAGCAGCGCCGGAATCTGACGGCGACAGCAACAGCAACGGCGGAGTTGGCAGCAGTCTACTGTCGCCGTCACATCCAGCAGCAGTGGCAGACGAAAACGACCTCGAAAACCCTCTACTTCAGACGACAAACGACGCCCCCGAAACTCCGATGTTGTCGACCCTCCGCCACTCCGCCGGCTGCTCCGCCGCCAAGCTTCTCAAGGATCGCCGCTGTGATTGGCTCATACCAGCCCTAGTGTTCCTCTTAATATTTGGGATAGCCGTTTATTATTTCGTGGAGGAGGTCAATCAGATTTACAACAACCCCGGATTCAAACTTGATTCCGTGGTTGTCTCATCGTTCAACGTGTCCAAGACCTCTCACGAGACAACGTGGGACACCGCGCTGTCCCTCGATTTGCTCGAGGGCAATTTTAGGAAATTGGACCTCAGGTACGAGGTCCCGCGTCTCTGGGTCTACTTCGGGGATGAGGGGTTCGTGTCCATGACATCTCCGTCCATGGAGTATAGCCGGGATGGCAAGAAGTTGATCCTGCACGCCGTATTTGGCGTGGAGGAGGACATTAAGCACCAAGTGGTGAATCTCGATATGGTGATGGAATCTAACGCGGTGCATATTATCAAGATACACTCGTCGGAGGTTGAGATCAAATCGTTTTTGATGATCAATTGCGAGGATTTGAAGATCGAGTTCGATCCATTGACCAAGAGATTTGGAACGTTGATCGAAAGTGGTAAGAGTTGCCGAGTTCAAGTTTGCCCAATTGAACCACACCCATTGTATGATGGACTTGATGAATGCACTTCTTCATAGTTTAGATTAATTTGGGAAATTAGTTATTAGTTTGGTTATGGAAAATACCACAAATTTTGCTAGGGTTTGTTAATTCCGGAGTTCATGTGTAATCCAGAGTTACTCTTGATTTAGGTTTTTTTTTCTTTCTTTAATTAGTAGTACTCATGTAGGCTTTAAGGATAGGTTGCTAGGGATAACTATTGATTAACTCATTTGATTGATATTATATTTTTTTCGTTAATATCTTATATTGATATATTTTTGCTAGATTTGAACATATCAATAATTTTTTTGTTGATATGTTTAGCTATGACTCTTCGAGATATTCCTTCTGTCCATTAAAAATATTTTTTTTTATAGTCTTATTCTATTTTTTGAAACTTTTCTTCTCACACAATATTAGATATAAGTCATCGTTGAAATTAAATAATTATATAAAAAAAGAGAAACTTTAAAGCAAAGTCGGCGACGGTGACGGCAAATACCTGTCACCTTCCTTTCCCTCTTCCAAACGCACAAACACACCTCACTGCGTGTAAAAATCGATTCTTTTCTTCGCATCACTTCCAAAAATTTGATTAATGGAAAACTCGACCCTACCCGTCACAGGCTATCCCGCCCTGAACCCGAACCCAAATGGCTACCCCCACCCCTACCCGTACCCGGCCTACTACCATCCCGACCCCATCGCCGTCCGCCGCGCCACCTTGCTCAGCCGCATGCCGGCCTTGGTGATCGGCCTCGTGGTACCTTCATCGTGTGGGTCGTCCTCCGCCCCCAGCTCCCCCAGTTCCGAGTCGACTCGCTCACCCTCTCCAACTTCACTCTCGGCAACGACTCGCTCCTATCCGTCGCCGCCGCCGTCCGCCTCACCGCGCGGAACCCTAACCACAAGATGTCGCTCTCCTACGACCACGTCGTCGCCGAGCTCTACTACAGATCGTGGCCGCTCTCCGACACCACGCTCCCGCCGTTCGCGCAGGACACCGAGAATGTAACGTCTCTGACGGCGAGCTTCGCCGCCGCGGGGCGCTTCGTGGATAGGGCGGCGGCGGATGGGGTTAACGGTGAGAGAAGGGGGAGTGGGAATTTGGGGTTTAATTTGAGGATGCTTTCCAGGGTTCGGTTTAAGGCGAAGGCGTGGAGAGCTAGGAGGAGGTTCGTGAAAATATTCTGCGGATATCTGATCGTCCCAATTCCGGCAAATGGGCGGCCGGGGACGTTTTCCGGCGGCCCCAGGCAGTGTCGGGTGGGGACCTGACGTTCTCATCCATTCTTGATTATTCGATTTGGAAAGTATTGGAGTTTGTGTATCTTAATTTCTGGCATTAATGAATGCCTACTTAGATTTTCCTCTGCTGATTTTGAATATTTTTTTTAGATTTACAAAAATAAATAAATAAATATCCGAAAATTCATGTAAAGTTGACAATGAAAGTTCCTGTAAAAATATATTATGTGTTGAAATGATTACGTACTTTGTTAAAATCGAGCGTTTTGCTTTTTTGCATTGCTTTTAATTCACAGAGGCAATGTTTGCCTTCAAAGCCAAGGAATTGATTTTCTATAACGGTTGTTTCAACCCAAATGTGCAACCACCACTCCCACCGCCAACAACCACCTCATGCCGCCGCAACCAGCCCAAAGCTCCACCACTATTTATAGCTAGTACGATAAAAAAGGTAATTTCTTACCATATTTGTCACCAAATATAACAACCTCAATTATGGTTAGTTTGAGAAATCAAATTTATGTGTTTATCACATCTAACGGCAGGCGGGCCATGTCACTATTTTGAAGAAATAATTATCTAGTTTATACACACCACATGACAGTCTGACAAGTGGAACGCCAGTTTAATGTGCACCTATATGTGAGTTTACTAAAGTTCCACTTCTCAGATAACTATTGGTTAGACATACCAATTCACATTGATACGTGGTTTGTCTAGATCAGAAAAAAATTTCACACTATTTTGAGTAACTAGGAATTCTTCTCTACTTTCTGGTAGGCCTGAGCAAAATATTCGAAATCTGAATATTCGAATCGAATCAAACCGAAATTTAAAATTTGGTTCGGATTTTCAGATCGGATCGGATATATTAAAAATCAAATAAATCTGAAATCCGAAATATATATTTTTAATTATAATTAAGACTCTCAAATTTACACTCTTATTACATAAATATTGAAACATGAAATTTATAATACTACCAACCTTATTTGTATTAATTTAGAAAAAATATTTTATAATTTTCAGATTTTTGGATTTCGGATTTTTTTTAATGCAATTTCGGATTTTCGGTTCGGATATGATTTCAAATTTTTGGATTCGGATTTTCAGATAATTCAGTTTGGTTCGAATTTAATTTTCAGAAAATCTTGGATTTCCGAATCGGTTCGAATTAGGTACAAATCCGAACCGAAATCCGAATGCTCACCCCTACTTTCTCGAGAAAATGAAAATTAATATAGTTTTTATAAGGTATATTTGTAATATATAATAAATATATGTATATATTTCTATATATAGATTTATATTCTGAAGCATATAGCTGCCTTCCAAGATCGCCTACCCAACAACATATTTTATTTCAAGATAATTCCTATTTCAGGCGGCGAAAATTATAAGTGAACTCGTGCATTTAAATTTCAGTTTGTACAATTATATTTTAATAATGTGTCACGCCCAATTAAATATTTGGTATATATTGCAAGTGATTCCATATACCCAATAGCAGGTTACATTGTATTGTCATTTTCCTAATAGTTCAGAGCTAGAGATGGGGCCTACAAAATTCTTGAATCTTGAAGCCTTTGAATTCAAGCATATGCCATGAAAAAGTGATAAGGTTTCACCATAAAATACATAAATTAGTATATTCCATATCCCACTTCATACTACTAACCCTAAGTGCATTTTAGATTTACTCATCTCCAATATCACTTCATAGAAATTTAAATTCTCAAAATAAAAAATGAGATGAAATCTAATGCTGTTTTATGAGTCGGGGTTTATTCTTTTAACGTAATTTGCGTACTATTACATAAGATAGAATCGGTGAATTCTACCCGTCGTCGTATAAACAGATTTCCGAATGCAAATATATTCTAGTTTCACATTTTGACATTACACTTAATCTTTGAAATTCATTATATAGAAACAAAATTTACTCAAAAAATGCCACGTAGCCCAAAAAAAACTATACGATCCTCCAAAACCACAACTCCACTATAAATAATAGACAACACATGCACACACAATCTCTTATCTCTCCACATTCTGAGACAACCACACTACAACACCGTCGACCACTCGCCGCCGCCACCGCCGCTGCCATGACGGCCAAGGACTGTGGCCACCACGACGAGGAACGCAAGAAGCTCTACCGGCGCCTCCTCACCGGCGCCCTTGGCTTCATCCTGATCGTCCTCTTCCTCATCCTCCTCATCTGGCTAATCCTCCGACCCTCGAAGCCCCACTTCGTCCTCCAAGACGCCACCGTCTTCGCCTTCAACCTCTCCGCCGCCAACACCCTCACCACCACTGTGCAGGTCACCCTCGCCGCCCGCAACTCCAACGAGAGGATCGGCATCTACTACGACCGCGTCGACGTCTACGCCGCCTACCACGGCCAGCAGATCACCCTCCCCACGCTCCTCCCGCCGACCTACCAGGGCCACAAGGACTCCACCGTCTGGTCGCCGTTCCTGTACGGCGACGCCGTGCCGGTGGCGCCGTACTTCAGCGTGGCCCTCAACCAGGACCAGATCGCCGGCACGCTCATGGTCAACATCAGAGTTCGCGGCAGGATTAGGTGGAAGGTGGGGACCTTTATCTCCGGCGGATACCATTTGTACGTGAATTGTCCGGCGTATATAAAATCCGGTGGCCAGAATAACAGGATCGACGGCGGCGCGGTGGCTATCAAGTATCAGTTGATTATGGATTGCCATGTTGATGTGTGAGGTTTAAGGCATGCGAGTTTATAGACAAATTGTACCTTATTTTAATTCTATTCTGAGAGTTCCTAATCATTTTTTTTTAATCTACTAAAGTTGTTTGGACAATATATGTGGAGATTATTATTAGTCTGAAATAAATTGACTTACATTAAGAGAGTCGGAGAATTGTCCTCGTTACAATTGATGATCAACGATTGTTCCCCATTTACACCGTGATGACTCGAATCATCTCGTCTTACGATCTAAGCTACGCTTCATCGTCAAATGTAATGGTTTCGAATCTCCAGTTTCCTTTTCGACCGAATTAATATTAGTGTTTTTATTTTTTTTCAAGTAGCTATGACTTTTAATGATTGAAACTTCGAATAGAAGAATACTATATATTGGTACGTAAAATATAATTAACCATTGATAGTGTAAAGCCAAAGGAAAACAAGGTTCAACGATTGATTGAATATTTGATCCAAAATTCCCTATTTCGATTTGTCCAAGAATTTTGTGGGGGAGAATGTGACATTCCAAGTTTGAAATTATTAGAATGTGTGCAAATTGGTCTTGATTCATGATTTCAATTTTGAGCATATTTTTGGGATCACGTTCATTGCACGAAGATGAGCATCTCAAAATTTATTTTGTATTTCTCTAAAAAATATATATTGGAAATTGGAATGGTGAATTGTATGTGTCATATATGGTTAATTAAATAAAACAAGTTTTCAAAAATTTAATTTTGATACAACGTGTCCTGCATGTGTCCCATCCCAGAGGGACGAGCCACAGCGTTGTCACAATGGCGAATTTAGGGGAAGAGATGGGAAGGAGGCCTAATTTTTCCTTAGAATTAACCAAAAATTCCACGCCCGCCACCAAAGGTGCAAAAGGAAATTCTTTTTTTTTCAAGAAGAAGACGTTAAACGACGTTCGTTTTTTAAACCCGTCAGTGATAATATGAACAGTTTCTCCACTAAGTATAACATATATTGTGGTAAATACTTCTTCAATGATCAACTCGGGCCAAAATAAATATTTTGATCTAATTTTGTCGAATTGAGACAAATTCTGGACTAAAAATTTCTCTTCTAAACCATCAAAATTTGCTCTTCAGCTTTGGCAGAAAATTCAATTCCTCAATCAATCGCAACACTCAAACTCGGAATTTCCGCCATTCCAATCTCTATACAGTTTCTGTCGTGCACGGTTTCCGACTCTCCTTCAACTCCACTTCCGTTTCCGCTCTTGAATTTTGCCAGGAAACTGAGTTCGTTAACCGCATCGCCAATCTGTTCCACGCGGGAAACCGTATCGATCATCACCGCGGCAACAGGTATTATTTGTAGAATATCGCTTTCATCTCCCCAAGTACCCGATCTCAATAGAGATTTTAGATTTCTCGACGCGATTTTTAGGTTTGCGATGTGTGGATTAGCTGATGATGGCTTCGTCATTGTTTCTATTGCCAATGCTAGCTCTTTCAATGCTTTTCCAGATTCTGAAAAGGCCTCTTGGATTGTGCATTGGACCTCTTGCGGTGCCTGTAGTCGTGGCAAAAAATAAGTACAGTATATTATTTGAGTTAATTTTGCGACCGATTTATGAATGATATACTGATTTGTGCATATGCAGTTATGTGTTTATTAGTAGGGGTAATTCATGAGGTTTAGCATCGTAGAATGTAGAAAAATGTTTGAGATGTACTTTAAATTCGGAGTGTAAGTAGCCATTGATTGGTTCAAGTCGGCAGGCACACTGCCTTGTCAAGTTTCCAATTTTGAGGTATTGTTCCCATGGGTGGCGAAACATGAACTGACCATGCCCCGGCTCCCATCCGGCTAGATTGGCCTGCAAAATGGGGAATATCCCTATCAAAAATGGAAGATTCGCAATTAAAACACGCCTAGTTTGACGCAAAGTTGTTTCACTCACCAAGGTTTCTTCCCTGCCTTTTGAATCGACAAGGATACTGTTTAGGTTGATGATAGATGGTTTTGTTATCTCTATCCGTGCATCACACAACGTTTTGAAACAATGATCCATGTGACCTGTGTTGATAGTGAAAATAGAGTGATCATGTTCAAGAATCAGTCTAAGAATGGACTATGATTGTGTCTATGTTAAGTGATGTAATATGGTAGAACACCTTCCAAGAAATTTCCAAGTTGGCTTATGTTATGAGCCACATATTTGTGAAGATCTTCACCGGCCCACACAGGGCAGATGAGGATGCAGACAGCCAGGCAAGTTGATGCACCGATGAGTATGGTAACAAGCCTTGCTTGAGCCAACTTTAGGACTTTATTCATTCTAATACCAGATATGGAAACCAGGCTAAATGTCAAGATGAATATAAGCATCCCATAGTCATATTTGGCCTTCACTTTGGGGAAGAATCGAACAAAAGTCATGGCTACAGCTGCAAAGGTACATGCTATATTAGTAATGGGATCAAGAACTTAAGGGGTTGTATCTTTCTTGCTGCATATTTACCTTGTATGAATACAAATAGTCCAATCAAATACGGTTCGTTTCTTTTCCCAGATAGGATGGCCAAGTGATGAGCTCCGAGAGCAAGAGCAGCAGCTGCTAAGGTTGCTAATCCTCTGTTCAAGCATTTTCCAATTGTTCCACCTAAAAAGAACATGAATGCATTAGCCATTTAGGTTTGTTGCTTGAGCCAAGTAGCATGTGACATTGCCTAATATTTTGGTCGGTGTTAGTATATTGGCTAAGCTTTAGACATGTTTAATACATAGGGTTATGCTTAGTTCAAGGAATGTGGGAACGTACCAACTGTGAATTCAAAGACAACGACCACGGTCATGACAGCCCAAATTGCAGAGGCACCAAGGTTATCGCACAGAGGCTGGAGGTAGTACAACAATGATACTAATGTTACTGCAAGTCCGACCTTGATGGAATGGATCAATCTTCTTGGATCGTCCTCTGCTACCTTTATTGCTCGCCTAGCTACTTCACGAAGTTTAGCTAGGGGCTTAGATGGAATATCTCTAAACCACAACCATCCCCTTATGAGAATGCTCGGTTTCTCTGTTTTTTCTGGCTCCATCATTGTTGTCTTATGGATAAGACTATAACAGGCTTCTCGTGGAATGGAGGTATGAAGCTGGCCCTGCAATGAGAGTGGTATGGATTGAGTTACTTATATAGGAACATAATGCATAGAGGAATATGACCATAGGAATCAGTTCATTTGTGAAAAAGAACGGTCTTTGTGGCTTTTTGGAGTTGTACCAAACATGTACTCAATTTAGTGAAAAGATGACGCTGCTTGAGCTAGATGATCGAAGTGGGGTTTCATAATCTTTGCAAGACATTTCTCTCATCAATAGGAGAGAAAGATGTAAAAGATATTTTTACAAGTTTCCAATAAACAGCAGTTAGCTTGTGGTTGAGGCTTAATATGTTTGGAGCTTTACCAGGAATAGCAGATACAATGTAGGTATATTTACATTGGACACAGTAGTGTGAATACTTCTAAGTGTGCATTTATGAACTCTTACGCGCCGTATACTCAGTATTTCGCCTTGTATTCGATGAACAATGCTATAATTTTTGACTGGTTGTGCTGTGTGAGGCAAGAACTTTTGTTCTTTCTTGCCTGTGCTTCTCACTTTGTCAAGCTTTAGCAGGTTCCATCAAATTTATCATGTGCAATGTACTTGCTCTACTACCTCTTCATCTCTCCTGCATAATAGAGTTCTGTTGGAACATTTTCAACAACATATTTTCTAATGACTGTGAAGCCTCATGTGGTGAAGTTGCCATACTCGTCAGTCCTACTCTTCCCCCGCGTCTCAAGATCAATACTAAGTTCAGCATCTGAAGGTCTTTTCTGGCTTTACGCATGTTTTACTGAAAATTACATAGTAAAAGTAGTGCATATGATCCTGATTTCTTTTGAAAATGTTCCTTATCTGCTATATCCTAAGTATAATCAGAACTCTGCCTTATGAGATTTTGTGTTTGAACCCTTGAAATAGAATATCTGCAGCTCCAACAGCAACACATATATCTTAAAGTTTATCATGCATGTTGTTTTCAGTCATGCATCATTCATTTCTGCTGAGCGATACATCTAGTGTGTATCCTCTCCTCCAGATTACGTCTGAGTTTGAAATCAGTCTGCACCATTAGTTACAGTTGTCATGCAGCAGCATCTAGCTCTTGGACTTAGATAGATCAGTTCAATTTTTCAAGAACCTGATTAGACCTTGAAGTTCAACATGCTTTATGTCTGTTGCCCTTCCCTTTACTTTTTATGTTTTTTCGTATTCTAGGACTGAGAAGAGCTCTGGAAAGTTGAAACGCAAGGAAATAAGAGCAGAAAGCCATCAGTTTGACTGATAAAGTTATACCAGAGAATTAAAGAAGAATTTTGTGTTAATAGTGATAAGATATATGGTGGTGAATCTGATTCCTGCTTGATCTATATTTGCCTTGCTGAATTGATAATAAACAGAAAAAGTCTTGCATAATGTGTGAAGTGTTTGAAATTATATAAGAGCAGCTCTCACTCCTCAGAATTAAGGATGTAATGCCCTATAAATGTCTGTCACTTTCATGTATAATTAGACTGATCTTTAGGGTATTTGATGCAGTCAATCTCAACAGATATAGTGCTCCTCTCAGCCAATAAAAATCTATTCTTATAACCTTTCGATTCGGTATAATTTTAAGATTGAACCCAAAACTTATCTATATCGTATAATATTATTTACGTTATGAATACGTATGTATGATCCATCAAATTCTAAATAAGCTGCAAAATTCAGATGGAGAGAGTAGCGTGGTCCAGATATATGCAGATTTAGCAAAAGATTAATATTTTTGAAGATAAGTTGCAAAGATTTTTATATTTTTATTTAGTATATAGCAGTATTATATTTTTCTTCTTTGTCATAATATGTATAGTAAACAATTAAGTTTTTTATTTTTATTAATAAAAGTAGTGCAAAAGCGAAACCTTTTAACTACCTGCTTATAACTTTTTGCATCTAAATTTTTTAAATTTATTTTTCCTTTTTTGCTAATTTATTTTTCCTTTTTTTGCCGGAGGTCATTTGGAACCTCCGGCTGCTATCCAAAAGCATGTTCAAAATAAATTTCAATCGTGTACAATAATTGGTAAACTACAAAATAAAAACAAACAACACCAGAAAAATTAACACGGCGGGCTAACATTAGAAGGTATTAGTGGAATTCGAACTCCTAACCTACTCCGAAACTCGCCAAGGGCGCTCTACCATGTCCGGCAGAGAATATCACCACCATGCAGCAGTTTACAGGCTAGGAGAAAACTAGACATAATTTGTAAGCAAATGAATCCACAATTCTGACAAAAACTAGAAAAAAGAAAGAAGGAAAAACCACAGTTCCATGAATCCACACCTTGTCCCTAATCATCACAATCTCTCATGCTTAATATCAATTTACACTAATCAACATCCAAAAGGTCTAAACCAGATTGCTCTTTTTCCCTTCATCCATCCAACTAACTTAACTGCAAGCCTCATGAAGTCTAGTATACGTGACTGGATATATCCCAAACTATCACCATTTTCGTATACACTAGACGCTACGAGTAGTTTGTTTCTTTGGGTCATCATTTTACCTACAGGTTGTCTTGGAAGAGAAAGCTGTCTGCTGCTATTACACAGCTCACTCGCTGCTGAGGTTTCCTTTCGGAACATGTTAGTCATGGCGAAGCTTCTGGTTTTGTCTGCTCGCTCTTAACACGTTCGGACCAGGTGTGGCCGTCACTGTAAGCTACGGGATCTAGCAGTCAAGGGAACTGGGGCAGCGTGGTGGAACTGT
>JAYDZE010565693.1:0-12295 GCA_034509125.1 Monilaria moniliformis
TCAATGGTTGTTATTTGGTCTTAGTTCTAATGGAAGATGTGAGTTCTCATTTGATTACTACTCTATATATATATATATATATATATATATATATATAGGGTTGCACTAAAGTGAGACTAGATTCCTAGTGCATAACCAAGACAAAATTATAACACTTAATTTCAGATATTAAGGCACGAGATTTAACCAAATTCGCGGCATTACGGTAATACAAAAAATCATCAAAAGGCTATTAATGAGAAATCATCTAAACACATCCATATTTTATTAGTGGCAGTTACCAATATTCATGGATCATTTAATAAAAAAAAATTCTATCAATAATTGACCATATCTTTCTTAATATCTACAAGCAGCAATACATTGAAGAATCCAATTGTCACATGCATTAAACCCTTTGTCTTCTCATCTTGTTCTTCCATTAGTCAAATCACACGTCTACCCACCAGAGAATCCAACCGCCATATTCTGCATAAACTCTTTTGTTATAATTTTATAAATATGTATCGCCATTAACAACCTTTGTGTACATGCAATGTAATTATTTCGTTTAATGATGAGTAGATCTAAATATAGTGTTAAATATTGAAGATACTTTAGAGATTTACTGCAAATAACTTCGAAGATAGGTTTAAAATGTAGTTTGACATCCTGTAAATATATGATTAAAACTATTTTAGGTATATGATGATTTTCATGTTATTATATGCTGATAATTATTTTTTTATGTGCAGATGTTTTCTATTAACACTAATGAAGCTTGAAATAAGAGCATGCTTCGAAAAAAAAATATTGTCTGACTTATATTATATAATGATTTATGTTTTATATTATCATAATATTTTTACTAAGCAAATGCTTCTAATGTGCTATGTGATGTTATTTATAATGATTATATGGATTGTGCTGATATGCTATTATTATCTGTTTATATTCTATACGCTAATATATGTATCAAAAGGCGATGATATAATGAGGACGATGATTTCGACAATGATGTTCCATTAATTAAGCACATAAATATTCTCCAAATGAAGAAAGACGTGAAACCACAAACCAAGACAATAGACAAGTTGATATTACGAAGAAGCCCTAATTTTTTTTATCAAATTAATGAAGTCATTAAACGACAAACAACTGGCAGCCGTTAGCGAGATGGGTTCTGCAATTTGATAACATTTTGGGATCACCGATTTATCGAGAAAATTGTCTTTTTGGATTCTACGTAATTTTGAGCCGATTACATGCAACATTAAATTGGAATGACAATCTAGGCTGCACATCGGTGAAGAAGACGTTCAATTAACTTTAGGAATTCCTCGCGGTGGTCTAATGATTGGAAGAAAGAACAAAAAGTCTAATATTACATTACTTGATGAAATAGCAGCAGAATCTGAAAATGGAAAATATCATATACTTCCAAAATACGGGCTACAACAGATGCACATGGATCATGAAAGCGTTGAATGGTTCATGAAGGTTTTTTTTTAATCCTTATGGAATCGACATTTATTGAAACTTCAGCTGACGACTTATCAGACGTGAAGAACTATAATTGGTGTGCTTACTTAATATCAATACTGTAAAGCACGCACAAGAGCTGTAAAGACAAACCTTGGACTCCTTACACAGTCCCCGTCGCATTCCTAGAAGTAAGCTTCTTTTAATTGCATAATTATTACTATGAATATATTATGAATATTTGATTATTTATCTGCTAATATTATTAAAATTGTATACTGATATATCGCTACTCATTTGATGATAAATACAAATATATGCAATACGCTCTATTATTGCATAATTGTATTTATATTGATATGAAAATATGCAATATGCTGATACATTACTGCTGCTATGTAGATTTATATAATATTACGCATAATGTTGTATTGTCATGTAACATTATGTACACAAATTGTATTTTTTTCTTATATATTGATTAACTATATACTAAGCAATATAGAAATATATATTGTATCATTCGCCATAATTATTACTATATATATTACGAATATTTGGTTTTCTATCTGCTGATATTATTAAAATTGTATACTGGTCTTTCGCTGCTAATTTGATGATAAATAGGAATATATGCAATACGTTGTATTATTATATACTTGTATTTATATTGATATGAATATATGCAATATGCGAAAACTTTACTGTTGCTATGTAGATTTATACAATTAAACATATAATGATATGAATATATGAAATATGCTATATTTTACTCTCATGATATTATTAAACATATGTACTGATAATTACATGTTTATATGTAGATTAATATGTATATACTAAATATGTTGTAGTATTACATGTTTGTAATATTATGTACAAAAATTGTTATCATTGATATTATACTTATTTGTAAATTAAAATCCAAACTTAATGTTTGTATCGTGATCATTGCAGAGTTTCTATGTTGACCGTGTTGTCCATTGCAATCCAACCGAGGTACAGTCATACCCGGTAGTGAAGGGTTGGACCTCAAAGATTCTAAAAAATAGAGAAGCTGAAGAAATATCTTTCGGTCGGTTTGGACAAGGATGTGTGGAACCTCAATATGATAACTGAACATTTAACATTGTGAATGAAGAAGATACTGTCAGACAGCGTGAAAGCCATGTCTTGTAGAAGAATCGACTGATAAATTTGTTGAAGCTGCTGAAAAGGAGGCGGAAAAGTCAGTATCTGAACTGATTGTGGCAGCTAAAGGACTTGAATGTTCAATATCATGACTTATCTCTATAATGAAGAAAACACCGCTACAAATACGTGATATCAATAGTTTCAAGATTGCAGTAGATGCAGCTAGAATGCTAATGAGTTTAACCAATATTAATGGTGACAAGGAGGGGGAGACAATGGACAGTCTTTCTCAAGCTATAACAAACAAGGAATGTAGCAATCCAGAATGGATAGAGGCAATCGATGAGATGAAGAAGGTTGCCGACAAGAAAGTGGAAATTTATAACAAAGCAAATTACCCTAGCTTCTCTCTTGGATTTAACTATGACGATGTAAGACCCTAAAAATTTGCCTAACTTGTTTTTCTCTTTCTTTGATTTGATTATTTTCAAATATCTATTTCTGATTTCTGTCTTCAATGTATCAGATTCCAGATGTTGATATTAATCGTGTTGTGGATAATGAAGAACAATACGAGGACATACAACACAATGATGATGTTGAACCTGAAACTAGACAATCCAGTGGAAAAGAAACAACTGTCATTGAACCTGAGTCAGTTGCCCAAGATATAAATCCACTACTTCATTCTGACATGCCACAAATAAAAGTACCTGATGTTGAACCTGAACTTAGACAATCCAAGGGTAAAGAAACAATTGTTGAACCTGAGCCTGTAGAGGAAGCAATATCGGATGTTGCTGTGATAATACACTCGGCAGTGGAGGTATTTCGTACTAAAGAACGTCGGAAAAATATATAATATCTTGTTTATATATAACTGTTTAATTTATTTATTTAGAATCCATTAATAATTTTTCCAACGATGTGTTATAGGGTTACAAGAATATGAGTGAAGAAGATAAGACAATTGATTTGAGCTTTGATGGCATCAATCTGAAAGAGTTCGGATATTATACAAAGTATACATGCTGACATTAAAAAACCAAATAATTTTTTGGTTTATAATTTTACAGAACATGAGATTGGAAGGATTTAGAGAAGTTGAAGATGCAGAAGGCAAAGTTCCTGCAAATCAGGCTTCCGCATAAATTGTATATAATAATAAAAAGTCATTGTGTGTTTAATGAAACATGATGATATCTACTCAATTCTTAATATGTGTGCACCAATTTTTTTAAGAACACATTTATTGCATTCTCATTGTATAATATTTTGATATATATGTAGATTTATATTGAAACGGCTTTTATATACGACTGATTTAGATATTGTAATGTGATATGTTTTTACTCATTCTATATTAAATTTGTGATAGTAAATTTTTATTATGTTTATGTCATTCACATAATTACATGTGGGTTTCTTATTTGATATTTAAAGGAACAATATCGTTTTTTACGATGAAATCATCACAGTACCAAAGTCAGAATTTGTCACATTGATGCCCCATACACACGTCGCTATAGGTGTCATTAATGTCTGGAGCTCCTACCTCAATCACATGGAACAATACAAGTCTTCATCATCAACATCAAGATTGTTTCTCACAACCTACCCATGCGTACGTACAAAATTATTTTCATATATTAATATGACAAGTTAGAATTTATAATGAGTAATTATTTAAAAATGCAGTGCTACACTATAGTTGGACGCTTAGTTGCATGGGACGATGGGATAGCAGATACTGAATTTGAGGAGCGCGTGACTGTAGAGGTTGGGGCAATTTCTAACTTCACTTGGCGTAACTACGATATGGTATAATGTGATTGATTAACAAATAAATAATTTTATTATTCTTTTACAATAAATTTGTTTCCTAACATTTTAAAAATTAGGTGTTTTTCCCCATATTATCTATGTCCCACTACTACCTCATTTGTTTCTCCTTCCAAATGGGGTGTGTGGATATAATCGAAAATTCAAAGGTCTGCAATAAAGAACATCACACTGTGAAGTACGACAATACTCCTGAAATCTTGGTATGTTAGTCTAAACTTTAAATAAAGATAATCTGGTTATAGTATACATATATTTATTACAATACATATAGATTTTGATTTATAAAAATGGAAGAACAACTAATAAATATATCACTGTTGTTTCAATGCCTTACTCTTATGAATTCTTTTGTAGCAAAACTTCTTCAGCATCATTTTGGACAGATCTAATTCAAAGAAACAATCTGAAGTGGTGAAAAAGAGTATCATACGAGTTCTAGGTATGTCTTGGCGGTCCACAACTAATAAGGATGACTATGGAGTTTATTTAATAAGATGTATGAAAACTTACATGGCACAAAATCTACAAGATTGGGATTGTGGGCTTACCTGTAGGAGTTCTAAGGTGTTGCAAATTATGAGAGCCAAATACTACACAACCCTCTTTATGTCAGATACGAACAACCAAATATTTGAAAACAAGAGAACTGCACAAGACCATTACCAGAATGCTAGCAAGTACGAGAAGATTGACATTGAGGAAATGATAAGAAGATCCTACAAGGGAGATTGGATCACCCATAGACCCCGTCTAACCCAATTACGTATTGGTACTTAGTCTACCTATCCCTCATTTATAACAACACTCATTCTCTCATTTTCCTCTCTCCAATTGATGTGGGACAAGATATTTTTCTTCTTCTCTCAACACTTTCTCAACACTTCTTCTTCTCCACCCGTATCACTCAATTTTCTGAAATCAAATCTAGAGCAGAGGCTACCTAGAGATCAATTTTTTTCTCAACACTTTATTCCTTACCACTCAAAATTTTGAAATCAAATGCAGAGTTGAAAAACATGCAGCACACAATGAAAATCAGCGAAATAACAACAAAACAACACACCTACACAATCAAGAAAAGAGGGAACAACAACAAACACCTCATCAACACAAAAACGACAACCTAGTAGAGGCTACCTAGAGACTAACCATGGCCTCAACCCTCACGTGACGAGCCCATATCTCAGCAACAAAACACCTCGTTTGCATCAAAATGATCGGAACAACTAGGCCACTACAATAACCACACAAAGATAGCGCTACCCCCAACAAGACCAACGGTCAGCACAAACCTCATCCAATGCTCCTTTCAAGAAATTATGCCTCTTCGATGTTCAGTTAATTCGATGATGTTCGAATATGTTTTCGGAGCATTCAAATTGAGTTGCTCATTTCAATTGGAGAGTAGTTAATTTTAGGTTCTTGCAATGGTTGTCTATTAATAGATAAAAATAATTGATTTTGTAGAAATGTGGAACCATCTATGTAATTTCGGTGTGAAAATAAATGTTGGTGGCTATTTTTGCTTATGGTTTAGATTTTGATCAAGCAAAAAAATGCTAAAAGGTAAGCTTAAACCTCTTGCATAAAAGGCGTGCACTTTATCTAACATGCTACATGTATATAATACAAAATGCTAATTGTAATTAATTTTACACTATATAAATCGGTTTTTTCGATTCTTCGGTTATAATCAAACACATTCGAAACCAGGAACCGAAATCGAACCAAAACCAAACCGATTAACCACCCCTACTCATCCTAGTCCTAGATATGACTAGGGATGCTCGGTTTTCTTGGAATCGGTGGTTTTAACCGGAACCAAAATTGGTGGTCCGGTTTTGGAATCAGAACCGGTGGAAATGGTTAAACCAGAACCGTAAATTTGGTTCCGGCGATTAGGTTATGGTTCGGAGATTTTGAAACCGGAATCACCGGTCTCGGCAGTTAAACCGGCGGTTTGGGGCGGTGGGGCAGAATTCCAAGCTAGGGAATAGGGGGCAGGGCTATAATCTGATTTTTCAGACAAAATTGGCAGTTTCTGCTGCCCAACCAGTGGTACTGGCGGTTTTCTTATTTTTTTAGTTTCAAAATTTAAATTCAAATTCAAAAATTTCTCACTCATTTTTATCAATAAATACCCCCTCATCATCGTCATTTCAACTCAATCCTCTTGTATTAACAAGAATTATCTCTTTTCTACCTCCAATTTCTCTCATCTAACCTTCATCATCCTCATTCTAACTAACTCCTCTTATGTTAACAAGAATTCACAGTTATCTAAAAACACTTGGTCGAGCACATTCCAAAGTATTAACAAGCTCAGCAAGTTAGCAACTGCCCCAAATATCCAATTGGAATGTACTTGACTCAGTGTTTTCAGGTAATTGGATGTGTTGTTACATAATTTATCTTATTCATTAATCATTACTGTAATTTATTAATTATTGATCTACTTATACTCGTCTTCGATTTCAGATTTTAATCAACTTGATTTTTATTGTTTTTTAAAAACCCGCCAAAACTGAAAACTGGCCAGAAACCGGCGGTTTCCAGTTTCAAATCGAAACCGACAATTTCTTTAGCGGTTCAGTTACAAACTAATTGATGTCGAGTGACGGCGTTAATGTCGCACTCAAATTCGCTCTCACAATAAAGCCCGATGCCGACGCCTCAACCCATACACAACGCCACCTCCTTAAACGTCCCCTTTCATGCTTGAAATGGGTGATTGGCCCTTTTCAATTTTGCTTTATTTATTTTTTAGATTTTGTTTTTTTTTTCAAATTGGCGGACACGTTGTCATCACGAGATGTCTCCTTTTGTTTTATTTCACTTCTAAAAATCCAATAATTGCTGAATGTGAGAATTATATATGTTGTGAAATTAAAATTTAATGTAATAATCATATTGACGAATAATATGACAAATTTAACTAGTCGGTATTACTTGCGTCCTACAAAGACAGTTATTGCTACTACATGTAAAAGAAATGTTTCTTGAAAGAGAAACTCTAATCATCAAAATGTACATATAAATGAAGAGGAGAACATCCCATAATATTTTTCTTATTAAAAATTTTGAACAGTTGATTTGTGTAAGAATTATGATTATTGTAGATTGATGTATCATCGTAATATTTAAAAACTTTATCATGGTGAAAAGATCATTTATATTATTAATTTTATTTAATCAAGATATACGAATAGTTAATAAATATAAAAATAATTGGAATTGCGTTGGCTTCTTTAGGGTAGTGAGAGGCTGTAATTACGTTAAAGAAATATTACTTTTAAGATTAATGTGAAAGTATGTAAATGGAGGAATAATTAAAGTAGTAGTATAAGGGAAGGCATGCTCGCTTTCCTGGAAACCAGCATTTGATTAGATGTCTTTCATCGATTTTAATGCATTTTAAAAGTATAATAATTAGATGAGTTTAGATTAAATCATTTGATGAAGTCTTGACAATTTGGCGTGAGTTTACTTTTTAAAATGGTTGACCGTACAAGCTGAATAAGGATTATGCCAATTATCTACAATAACTTAAACTAACCCCAAATACTTTTTTCTTTCTTGAAAATATTTGCTTTATGATATGAGCATATTTTTATCACGAACTAAAATAATATGAAAATTTATCTCATTATGATAGTTATTTATTTATTTTATTTTGTTGAGAAAATAGGGTGATTGATTATTGAATTGAGAGGCATGACTTGACTCTTAGCTCAATCATGAAACTGGAATTTGTAGGCGCCCACCTTATTTTATAATTGTGTACTTTGTTTGGGACGATGATGACTTGCATGCGTCTGTTATTCGAAATTACATACAATTTGACAACTAATTCCGATTTTATTGTTTTTTAAATGGGGATGAGATAGTGTTAGTGTAAGGATTGAACCCAAACTTTTTCCACATCTCTGACTTTTACACATTAATATGTAGCACATTAAAACTAGTCGGGATCGATTAATTATAAAATGCATGGATTAACGTGCCAATTTTACTAACGTACGAAAATGCCCATAAATTTATGTCATGTGAGCAGCTAGCAAGTAGCAACAGCAACAGCAACACCCGCATAAAAAGATTTTAATAAGTGTGACAAAAAACAATTACATAAACTAATATTATGGCTGCTACCAATCTGTGGACTTTGTCTTTCATTTGGGAAGCCTTAAGATTAGCCCTTCTTTTTCCCAAATTCTTACTCATTCCCACCATTTTGTCCTAAACTCCAAATACAACATATATACGTAATTAAATTACTCTTTAATCGTATATGAATCCAAAAATCGAATCTCAAAGTGTTAAAATTACATTCCCTAGCAAGCAGCAATCCTCCCATCGCCTCCGTCAGGTCAAAATGAGGCCTTTTTCAGAATAAAAAACCGTAAACAAGGACAAGTTAAAAATCTCAAAAACTGAATCAATCCTCGAAACCAATTTTCTGCCAAATCGCATTTCTGACCCTGCTCAGATCTCTCCCCTTGAGAGTCCTCCCGATCCCTTCGTGTACCGAGAAGGAAGAGATCCTAGTCCTCGCCAGAAACTCGTGCGGCGGAATCCGATCGCCGCTCGCCTCGCCGTCGTTCTCATCGTAATCGTCGTCGCTGTCTCTCCGGCGATTCTCCATGTACTCGTCCTTCAGTATCTTCGACCAGTCGGGGACGTTCACCGGCAGCGACGACGGACCGCCGACACGTCCGTTACCCCCCGCCGCCGCAGCCGCGGGCGACGATTTCTTTGAGATTCTGGAATTAGTCGTCTTGCGAATCTCCGGTGACTTTGAACACGCGGCAGCGTTCCAGACTTCGGACTCGTCAAGCTCGAATATCATCGGATCATTACTGAGAGCGTGATCGTTGGGAAGGAATCTGTAGTTTGCTCTAGCGCAGTAACCTATGGATGCAGCCATATAACTCAAGAGAAAATTCTGCTGAATAACTCCTCTCTCTTTTTTGTGTGTATATGTTTGGGCTGACTATTTCCTCTTTCTACAGGCTTGTGATTGTTGGACGGTGAAATGATGAGAGAGAATTTGTTCTGCCAAATTTTGATGGTTTAAAAAGGGAGGTTTTGATGTGGTTTTATAAAGGGTTGGAACGGATAAGGTTCCCCCAATACTCCCTCGCTCTCTCTTTCTCTCTCTTCTTCACAGAAATCTCAAATCTATAATCACTAACCAGCTTCCTTATTCTTCTTCCTCGCAGTTACAGAGTGGATCAATGTACCAGTTTTACCCTCGCCCCACAAAACCCAAAGAAATGCCACGAAGCTTTTCCATTTTATCCGAACCAGAGCGGATTAGTTAATTAATTACCAAATTAGCTACTTTATCGCGAAGTAATTCTGTATTCTGTATTAAATTATTAAGACTGCGGGACCACATACAGCCACTTGTCCAAATTCCAAGTTACATTTAACTTAATTGTTCGATAATTCAGAACTGTAAGAAAATGTCAAATAATACCTTTACAAATAAGCTCCTTAGTTTTTCTTTTTCTTTTTTTATTTTATTTTTTATTTTTTATATTTATATATTAAAGAGCTATGCTATTTATATTAATTAAAATATTACAATACTATAAAAGTATTATCATCACATCACCATCACATAAAATGAGAAATATATTACATCTCATATAGACGAGAATTAAACCTAATTACATCTTGCTAAAATGAATTTTGCGTGATTCAACTTTGCCACCTGGCGACGCTTCATAAATATTTTATATTATGACATTTCAACGAAAGTACAAATACACAAGCACGTCTCTAAACATGGTGGGGCCTTATTTATCACTTTTATTTTTCTATTTACCCATATAATATAGTGAAACAACTGCAGCATCGATGTGAATGCATCTTGAAAATTTGAAACAAATACTTGAAATGAATAAGCGAATATGTTCGTTTGGCAAAAAAAAAAAGATGGCTCATCATCTACTCTATATAGTTGGGAACAATTCTATTTACATTAAATTAGTTGATCTGTTTGTTTGCTACGATACTCAGTTTTGCCCAATTACAAGGTTTCAATTAATGAAGCTAGCTAAGCTCTATTAGGTTGAATTTGCGTTATTAGCTCTTCCGTCCCCCAACTCATTACTATTAGAGTTAATATATTAGTTAATGTTAAGGATACTTTTGTATCCTAAAATACTTGGTGAACTTATTTGGAATAAAATGTAAGAACTAATTTTTTGGTACAATTAGGCAGTCAAAAATTTTATGATGAGAAGAACTTAGGCTCAATACTTTCACAATTTTCTTTTGGAAACTTCATTTCCATTTATAGTAATAATGCAATAGATGAACTTGCCGTAACATATATAGTATACATATACGATTTTGAACTTATATGTGATAGCATATTTGTAATTTTTTTATTATATCTGGATATAATATGAATATTATCCTTATAAATCCTAACCCGTGAGATGATCTCCTACAAAGTATAACTTAAATTATTCATAATTTGCCTTGTTTAAATATACTCTAAAATATTTAGGTGAGAATTCAAATTGATGAATAAATTTGTAAATAGTAGTGTTTATAATAGTGGTGTTTTGAGCGATGGTAGTCTACAGATAGAATATCACTTTCAAACTTATTAATTATATATTAACATTCAATTATGTCAGCATTCGATGATATAATTATGCTATTTTGAAAAAATACAATATTTTTTTACAACTACATATTCATGTTATTTATATTACTCTGATTAAGTTGCAGATCAATAATTTAATTGTACAAATAAATGTTCGATCACATAAATTATTTATTTATAATAATTGTAATTATTGAAAACATATCAAATAAATTATAGCAAGATGCAAAGTGCGCAATGGCACAATAATATTGAAATATATGATAGAAATATCCATTTCTAGACTATATAGTAAAAGTATAGCTTAGAATAAAAATTACATCAAGTAGCTAACTTCCACACATACATTGGGAATTCTGTCTTCAACGCGATCTACATTTGGGGCAACAATATGCAAGGCTTTCCTTGTTCAGTAAAATTGCGACCTTCAGCATGAAGGCACAAAAAGAAGGAAACTATCTTATTTTACTTAAGATGGAAATTTGTTCAATATATTTCAAGACACATTTTTTCAATAACCATATTAGACTTCTATACAAACATAATACCAGAATTTCACTTGAATAAGATGTGACACAAACCAAGTGTAAAGATAATTTAAAATTTAAAAATCAATAACAAGTCTTTTTTTATATGAATAAACAGAAAATTATGTTAACACGGTGAAATTAGAATTTTTTGACAATTTGAATCGTAGCTTTTGATCAGTGACGGATCTAAGATGTGGGCTCGAAACTGTTGTACGTGAGTTGATGGCGACTCAAAATAAAAAATTTAATAAAAAGGATTGGTACTCGTGAGCCGACGGTGGGATCGACCAACCCCGCGCGAATCCACCTACATTCCCCTACTCTTGATCATTCATAAATTTGACTGGTAGAGAAGGACAATCGAAATAATGAACTTAAAAAAACTTCAATCAATTCATTTCAATATTAAATGGATATGTATGCAGTTTAAAATTGCAATATTTCTATATCAACGAAAGTTTTGTGTCTTCTGGAGGACCCCACCCCTAATTGTACACGCAACCGTAATCAAATTCCTACATAACGTACACTCAAGTCCCGTAGTGCGATAAGGAAAGGACCGCGAGGGGCATTTTGGGAAAAGCAGATTTTGTCTCATTAGGAGAGGCTTTTAACTAGGGGTTAGTATTCGGATTTCGGTTCGGATTTTTGCCCAATCCGAACCGATCCGAAAATCCGAAATTTTCTAAAAATTAAATCCGAA
>JAYDZE010565704.1:0-12295 GCA_034509125.1 Monilaria moniliformis
AAATTATATATATATATATATATATAAATGTTTGCTACAGTATTCCGGCCCGACCAGTGATCCGACCGGTCCGACCGATTGAACCATGAACCGATAGCTTCGCCGGTTCGCTCACCGGTCCGGTTTTTAAAACATTGGATAGAGCTATAACTGGATTGTCCAACCTCGTGTCCAAATCGTCGTTACCCTCGCTTCAAAACCTGAGTAGCGTCGCCGCCTTCAAGGCCGCTATAGAGGCGGTTTCCGATATTCGTTCTATGTGATAATTTGTTTAAAGGAGCATGAAATTACAAATCAGAAGTTAACGATACAAGGAATGAGCTATAAGCTTTTTCATGAAATGTTTGGTACGAATTTTCTTAACCAAGTGTAACAAGGAAAAACTTATAGCTCAATTCCTTGTATTCCTTAACTTGTGATATATAATTTCCTGCTCATTCAAGTTGCTTCTCCTTTCCACGTGACTTATTGATTTCTAGCTACAATTGCAATTGCTACACTGTGAAAATTGGTCATACCAATTACTGAAGTTGACTGTAATGTTGTACACGTTCATGGTTGTATGATAATAAACAGTAATCTTGTAATCTTATAATTGGTAATAAAATTACTATTTACTTTTATGTGGGATCGTTTACATCTTTGAGGTTGATAATGCTTATTTTAACTAGCTTCTGAGTGTTGTTATATAATAAACTTGCAACTTTGCAACACTAAAAAATGCATTATCTAAGTCGAACATTGGGCCTTCGCATCACGCTCAACTTTGGTACGTGCTGTTTGAATTTTTTATACTCGAACCACGTATACTAAAATCGAGCGCACCAGGCCTTGGCTTTGCGCGCCCTACTTTGGTATGTGTGGTTCGACTTTACATATTCAAACCATGCATACCAAAGTTTTTTCTGCCCGAGCTTGGCTTTGCGCTCCCTGCATTAGTAAGCGTGATTTAAATTTCAATATATTCGAACCACGTGTACCAAAGTCTCGCGCGCCGACCTTGGGTTTGCACACCAATTTTTGGTACGCGTGGTTCGAATTTCCATATTCAAACTATGTGTACCGAATTTTCGTGCACCCAACATTGGTATGCATGGTTCAAATTTCCTATTCAAACCATGCGTACCAAAGAATCATGCGTCTGGCCTTGGCTTTGTGTGCCCTGCCTTTTGTACGCGCGGTTCAAATTTCCAAATTCAAACCATATGTACCAAAATCTCGCACACCTGGACTTGGCTTTGCGTCCAGTTTTGGTACGCGTGGTTCGAATTTTCATATTCAAACTATACGTACCAAAGTCTTGAAAAGACATTCCACTAGAAAACGCAAGTATTAAAAGAGGATTTATATAATGAAGATGAACGGAAATCTCATCGTCGTAGTAAACTAAATGATCAGTTGCAGAGAAACGAGAGCAAAATTCCAGCACCGGAGAAAGAGTCAGCTCCGGTGTCGACGTCAGCTCCAACGGTAGTAGGATAATGTTGAAGATAAAGATAAGAGAAATAAAAAGAAAAATAAGTTTAACTTTAAAAAAAAAATATCTCTTTACCTCAAATTTAGCTATATATCAGCTTTATAATTATATTATATGAATTTTTCACGGGTGCGCCACCAGGTTCGAGAATAACATGTCTAATCAATGCAAATCAGATTTCATAATTGATGTGGCTTTGTTTGGTATTCTTTAGAGCAATCTTTTCGGTATGTAAACCTCTTTATAGTCCATTGCGGAAAAAAGTGGCATATTTTTTTATGTTTTAAATTCATATTAATGTACCCAATATTTGGTCCGTGCCATATACGAGTCTTCTATTTTTGTGGATATTTTTTGGTGTCAGGTCATTGTATATGACTAAATAATTCTAGATGAATAAAGAAAAAGAATTCCAAAGAAATTGCATAAAATGGTATTACATGATATTCCCCCTATTTATAAATGTGTGAGTTTTCTACACTAACAAATTTTTAAAATCTTTATTCAAGAGTTCCGTAACAATAATTTTTCCCTTTTTTCTTGGGGATATATTATTACCATAATCATTTCTAGTGATATGTTATTTTATGATTTCGGGTAAAGTCGTTTATTTACCCCATTTTGCATATAAAATCTCTACCTGCTTGCTATCTAGATAATGATATGAAATAGATACATTTATTGTGGTGGTGATCTGTCGCCATAAATTAAATATCTACGCCTAGGTGGATTACTTATAAAATATTTTAAATTTATTGAATATTTTGTATTTACTTCCTATATTGTGTTCACGTGCCCACACCACATGGATACTAAGTTGTCACAATGTCACTTGTCATTTATTTGACCTCACGATTAAAAAAAAAAAAAAAATCTAACCTACTCCGCTTTTCATTACCATTTTCCAACCTTTCTACCCAATAAAATGTAGTTTAGTTAAATAACATATTTTTAATTATATTAAGAAGCCATAAGCAACTTAGGTCAATACATATTATTGGAAATTAGACATAGGCTAAGAAGCTATGGGCGACTTATTAGGGAAAAACTTATAAAATCCTATCATGAATAAGCTAAATTATAAGTTCAAAAAATATTACAATTGTCTTTACCGAGTAATTAGATATGTTTATTTTTCTCATGTTCAATAGTCGCAATATGTTTAGGGCATTATAAGTAAATTTTAGTCATAAATACTAGCAAGCAAACTACACGTTAGATACACAATAGTTTGATATCAGTTCGACATAGAATTTACAATGTGTTTGTGAAATTCTAATTTACAACTTTGACCATAAGTTGGTTAATTTTTCTAACTACACTCTTTCATACAAAACTAGACGCAATACAATGACGAAAGCACGTTTCCTTGTAAAATTCACGTACGATTTTAAAAAGGAAATTTATTAATTCATTATTTAATACGAAAATGACCAAACAAAAGTGTCCAAAAAAAAAAACCAACCAAACAATAATTAACGTCCACTCTACATAATCATGACACGTGGATATGTTTGTTACCCATGTAGGTTGTAAATATTGACTACGTGATTGCGATATTTAGTCATAGTTTGCCTAATTGATTTGATTGTTTCAGAGTTACCTATTAACTTTACAATTCCGAAGAAGAAAGAAAATCTCCAATGACTTCATATTACAAGTCAAAATATATAAAATATGTCATGGATTTGGATTCAAACATGCATCTTTGTAAGATATCTTTTATTTTTATTAATATTTGATTGTATTTGAATTTGAATCTTGATTCGTACAATATTTTTACATACGTCTCTTCATAAAAAAATTAGTGGGCAAGGATGACCAAGAACATGTAATAAAGTTACGATTCATGAAATAATATTGTTAAGATGTTATTTAATACTTGACAAAAGTTGAGAAAGTGCAATTAATTATTTGAAAATAAGGTATTCATTTCTTATAAAATTGTATGCGATGTAGTGTGTTAATTGACAATTTTATATACATATGCAATATATAATTATGAAACTGCACCTACATACAATATAGTAAGTTAATTGGTACTTTTATATACATATGTCACATATAATTATAAAAACAAAATTTCCATAGTTCTATGGTTAGTGTGTTAATTAATACTTTTATATACATATGCCACATATAATTCTAAAACTAAACACGAGTATAGTGGTTTCACCTACATATAGCATAACTTATTAATTGATACTTTTATATACATATGTCTAAGTATAATTCGAAAAACAAAATTTCCTGGTGCTGGCTCTGTTCGCTGCATCGTATCAAAATTGTACTCGTTAAAGTGTATATATTTTGGAGAGTATGTTGAGGTAATTATAAAGGAGAGGATATTATGTATGTTTAAAAGCAACTTTTGAAAAACATTTTAAACAGAAAGACCCAAAATTTATTCTATCTTATAAAAGTATTTAAAAATAGTTTTATTTATTAATGTACACAATGATAATAAAATGGTTTGTCAAGAAGGCTAGTGATATTAAATCAGTTAACCCACATAAACAATTTAAGTGGGCTGACTTTAGTGCATTAATATGGGTAGGCCATTGCTGTCCTAATCAGTAATGAAGGCCGTTTAATATCTTTAAAGCCCAAAACTTATACTTGTGTAATAAAATATGAAATTTGTGCTAAAGATCCATCATACGTTACCTCATATCTATAATCTAATTATTCATTTTTAATTTATTTGTAAGTGAATGTGCTATAAATCCATCATACGTTACCTCCTCATATATGACTAACGTCTGACGAAAGTTAACCCCATTTAATATAAGACTTTGCTTTTGTTGTAACTACGAATCCAGGTTGATAATGGACTGAGAGATAATTCTCTCTTCAAACAAGTTTAAATAAAGCGTCGACAAATTTATTTGGTCAAAACACTTTTATTCAAATTATATAGGATGAGATTTAATGAAAATGATATTTATTTGGGAAATGAGAATATAGACATAAATACATAATATTAGGGATGTCAGTTCAGTCCGAAACCTGCGGACTGACTTGAATAGCCCGCTAAATTTAGAGGATTATGGTTATAAATTGATAAAATTCCAGTCCGATTAGCCCGCAATCCGAGTATGGCTGACCCTAGGTGCAACTATTGCCTATTCTTCCAACTTGTTTGACGACTGGTTCGACACTTTAATGATAATTTTGATAAGATTAATAACTACACAAAATTGATATAAAATTAACCACTCAATTTATATCAAATGAATATATGCATTAAATTTTTGCTAATATAATATAATAATAATAAACGAATTGGAAATTCATTATAAGAAATATTCTACATTTCTCACTAGTTTGATCGTTAGCTTTTAGTCCAATTAACCCGTAGGGCTAGCCCGAAACCCGAATGATTGAGATTAAGGTTGGACCCAAATGATTGAGACTAGGGTTGAAAATTTCTAACCCGATGATGTCGAGTGAAGAGTCGGGATGGTGAAGTGCGGGGAATATGCATGTGTTCGCCTTTGGGAGGCCGTGGATGAGGCTCGAGATGCGAGTTGCCGTGCGGTAATGTGCGATAAGTGTATAGCGAAATATGTAAAGTGCGTGAGGCGAGAAGTAAATAAATAGAACTTTTATTGAGTGAAGCTGGAACAAATATATGTGTAAGACTAAGGGTAAACCCGAATCCTCTTGCGAGGCCTCAACCCGAACAAATACCTAGCTCGATCGAATTTACCTTTAATCGTCCACACCCTCTATCTAACCTCAAGAGGGGTTTATATAGGCTACAATCGACACTCCTAACACTAATAGGATTCTATCTAATCTACTAAGATAGACTGAGATCTTTAGAAGATTTCGATCTATCTTTTACAAAGGATAAATATGAATCTATGAAGATAGATTCGACCCAAGCGGATAAACGTGAATTACAAAGGATAAATATAAAACTTGGATTTATCTTTTAAATGGATAAATCCGACTCAACATAAATAAATAAAGACTCACTAACTCTAGGACTCTAATAATCCATCCGCCAGCCTGGTTCCATCCATTCCGATTTTTCCGCAACCGGATGGGCATTCGCTCGCTCGAGTGCCTGGTGGGCGCGCGCGCGCTGCTCGCGTGCGCGGTGCTTCTCCCGTGCGCGCTCTTACGCACGGTCTTGTGCGGGATGGCCCGCAATTTGTCTTCCGCGTGCGGGATCGTATCAATTACTCCGGGGGCCAAAATAGCCTTGTCCGCAAGGCTGGGTATCGAATTTGGGCGGAATGTGTCATCGTCGGGGCCTGGTGAGTGGTGGCGTTGTGGTGCGTGGCCTCGATATATGAGGCTCGTTTCCGCGTGATGCATGATGTCGTCGATGCTCCAGGTCTGTGTTGGGGGTCCCTGCTGCGGCGCTGGTGGCGTGGTTACCATGGATGGTAGCATTGGTTGTTGCGGTGCCGATGGGCTTGGTGGTGGTCAATGGGCGGGGGGTGGGGAATTGGTGCGTCGTAATACCATTCGGTAGCGTACTCGAATAGGGGCGGTCTGTGATGAAGTGGTGGGATGGAGGGTAAGTAAAAGGGTGGTGAGTCGAGGTATGGTTGGTGATAGGTGTGGGAAAAGGCGGCGGTGGTGGTGGTGATGGCTTGTGGATAGTATGGTGGGTGGGCTGTGAGTGGTAGGTCGGGGTATAGGTTGTGGTGGGGCGTGGGGCTGGACAAGTGTGGTGTGATTTGCAGTGGTTGGAATATCGTGATGTTCTGGTGATAGTTTGTCATCGGGTGTAGGTATGATGGGGAAGGTGGTGGTAAGGGTGTGATTTTGGAAGGTGGGGTAGAAATTTGGCGTGGGTGGGGTGGTGAGGGTGGTCGGTTCGGTGTGGGGGATGGTTTGTGGTTGTCGGGGCTCTTCACGAGCAGGGGCCAGTCACGCCGGACCGTGGGGACCGGGAGTATCGTAGTGGTGGCGTTACGTGGCGGGCTGGGCGAAGTGGGCGGCATTGCTGGGATTGTTGTGGGTGATGGTAGTGTGGCGAGTGGGGGGTCGTTGTCGCGGCTGTCCGATGTTTTGGGGGCGATATCCAGTTTGTCCAAGTGGTGGCGGTAATCATTGAGGAAATCCTCAAGGGCTGGAACTAGATGTGTGTCAACCCGTTGGAATTGGGCAAGGATGTCGTCCATGCTCTTCTCGACATGGTCCAAGCGTTTGGTGATGGTGAGTCGTGTCATGGTGAAAGCGTTCACCGCACCAATTGATGTCGAGTGAAGAGTCGGGACGGTGAAGTGCGGGGATTTGCCTGTGTTCGCCCTAGGGGAGGCCGTGGATGAGGCCTAAGAACGGATCGGACCGTGCGGTAGTGTGCGATAAGTGTATGGCGGTAAATATATTTTGCGTGAGGCGGGAAGTAAACAAATAGAACTTTATTGAGTGAAGCTTAGAACGTACATATGTGTAAGACTAAGGGTAAACCCGAATCCTCTTGCGAGGCCTCAACCCGAGCAAATACCTAGCTCAATCAAATTTACCTTTAATCGTCCACACCCTCTATCTAACCTCAAGAGGGGTTTATATAGGCTGCAATCGACACTCCTAACACTAATAGGGTCTCTAGAACGCCCAAGCTGAGGAACCAGCAATGAGAAAGCTCCGGAAATGAAGGTAGGGTTGGTTTGTTCGATTTATGCATATGACTAATTTCATTTGCACATATATAACTAAATGATTTTGAAATGTATAAAAAGATTGTGATAAATGTGCCCATGCACAGTGACAAGGCTAAGTCAAAGGCCATGAAGATTGCTGCGGCTGTACAATGTATGCAAGTTACATGTAGCATATATATTTCTTTTGCATCTATACAAATATATAATATATGAATTTGTTCAAATGAGAATATTTATATTGTGAGAATAGAAAACTATTTTCGGTCATTCCATCGCAAATATTTATGGTGAATGCATCTCCTCGCTTGGTGAATGCAATACTGGCAAAATTTCATTTTCTTAGTGCAGTTAATTTTACGGAAAATACAGTGACTTTATATATTTAGTGTAGTGTTCACATGCTCTCACACAAAATATACGTACTTTTCGCGAGAACCAAACCCACATAACATGTGCCCATGCACGCAAATATGTAAGGGATTGGATAAAATAAAATAACTAATTTTAAAAATATATATACTAGTACCATTTTCAGTCCTTAAATTGTGAAGATTTACGATTGATTCGTCACATTTCTAAATGAATTCATGGTCCATGTTCGAATGCAATAAGTGGCGAAAATTTTAATTCACATTTTTCACAGCAAATTCATTTCATAGTTCGTAATTTATATTATAATTGTGATTTGTAGCATAGTTGTATCCATATATGTGTAATATATGATGATGATGATGATGATGATGATTCATGATGATGATGCAGGAGTGATGTTGGTGAGTATCGAAGCGACCAACTTGAGGTGACCGGAGAAGGGGTAGATTCAGTGTGTTTGGTCAAATCTCATATGAAAAAAAATTACTTAAATCATGAGCCTAGAAGATGTTAAACCAGCCGGGTCAGGTTCATCGGATTTATGTAATTCTTCTTTTCCAAATTCAAGTCCTCCAATTCAGTATTGCCCAGCTCCCTCATATTGCCCACTGGTTTATTATGAAAGTCAGGTATACGATGCCACTCCTCCTAGTGTTAGAACGCTTTAAAGATGTTGAATACGAATGATACTAAAGCGGAAGCATACCCAAATTCATGTTCGTTGATTCGATGTAGGGTTGATCATCTTCCAAGTGATAACGTTTAGAGAATTATCGTATTTCTCGTTTGTATGTAATGTCAATAAGGAATGCGATTTTATCGACTATTTATACATTTCACTTGGTGATCATAACCCCGTATTTAAAGATGAGTATCTAAGGTTTTACATAACTCTAATTTGACCTATAACAAAATTAAAGTTATTCTAAATGGTATCTGCACAATAGTCCCTATACTTTTATAAATGATCGTTTGATCCTCGTAATTTTATTAACTTAGTTGATCACTTAATCAGGTCGTTCGATAGATAGCGATTAATATACGATTTAAACGAATTATGTTGGATCATAATTATACGTTCCAACAATCTCCCACTTGAGCCAACATAAAAGTTACCAAATAATCGTATATTACCAAAGTTGCGCATTGACTATCTATATCAATCATTTCAACCAATTTAGTCTACTGAACACGTTGTTATAGAACCAAAAAAGTTGAAGTCACATCACGTATACATGACCAAACTCATCAGTGATCACATATATCAATACATTTAGCAACACAAATTAAAATATAGGTATGCAGCATGTAAATTACATGCTATGTGATCTTGCGCATGCCTATTTCCAACTGATCCACTAAATCTTTAGTAAGATCATGAAATACCAAAGTATAATTTAGAGTAACTGAAACCAAAATATATGAAGTATATACATAATAATTGAAACTGAATGTCATGACATAGATGGACATTTAACTCCCACTAAACCAAAGTATCACACGGCCGAATGCACATGTTAGAAACATGCTAATGAAAGACCGATGGCAGTAAACCCTTAGTGAATGGATCCACTAGCATGGAAGTTGTTCCTAAATGTTTGATTGACAATTGTTTACTCCAAGTCCTATCTTTAACAATAAGGAACTTGATTTCTATATGTTTAGATTTAGATGAGCTCCTATTGTTATTGGAGTACATGACTGCAGACTTGTTGTTACAAAATAACTTAAGTGGTCTTTCAATATTGTCCACTATTTGCAGTCCTTGGATGAAGTTTCGCATACATACTCCGTGTTGGGATGCCTCAAAACAAGCTATGAATTGGGCTTCCATTGTGGAGGTGGCTATGAGTGTCTATTTAACACTTTTCCATGAAACAACCCCTCTAGCCAGCATAAACACATAACCTACGTGGATCGACGACTGTCTTGGCATCCCGCAAAATCAGAATCAGAATACCGAATGATCTCAAGCTGATCCGATTTTCTGTAAGTGAGCATATAACCATTTGTTATTTTCAGGTACTCCATAACGCGTTTGACTATTTTCCAATTATCCATACCAGGATTACTCAAATATATACCTACCATGCCCATTATGAACGCAATATACGGACGCGTACATACTTGTGCATACATAAGACTTCCTGCTGCCGATGTATAGAGAATTAATTCCATTTTCATTTTCACAATTTCATTTTCAGGGCATTGACTTAAACTGAATTTGTCACATTTTCCCACATAGGTATCTCCTAGTCTAAAGTCTGTCATTCCAAATATTGCCAATACTTTATCAATGTAGCTCTTTTGTGATAATCCAAGTACACTCAGGGAACAATCCCAATGTATCTGTATTCTTAATATAAAAGAAGTCACACGAATATCTTTCATTCCAAATTTTCTAGAGAGAAATTTCTTGGTGTCTCGTAATAAGTCAACATCGTTGCATGCAAGTAAATTGTCATCAACGTATAGAATGAGGAAAGTAAATTTGCTCCCACTGAACTTATAGTATATGCATTCCTAAATCGAATTCATCTCAAAATCATATGAGATGACAACTTGATGAAATTTAAAATACGACGACACGTTTGCTTAAACCATAGATAGATTTCTTTAGTTTAAAAACCATTTTCTTTGGATTACCAGATACAAAGTTTTTAGGTTGCACCATATAGATAAAAATGAGCCACAAGTACCATAATTATTCTAAATGAGTCTTTCGTAGAAACTGGAGAGAAACTTTTGAGTAAAGTATTTTGCTACAAGATGAGCCTTATATCTCTCCACATTGCCTTGTGAATCATGTTTGGACTTAAAGATCCATTTACAATTAATGGGCTTTGCCAATGGGACAAGATCACAAACGTCATTATTTAGCATAGACTTGAACTTCTCATTCATAACATCGGTCCACTTTTGAGCATTAAAGCTTTCCATGGCTTGACAGAAGTAGGTTGGGTAATCTTCTATCACTCCAATATCAATTTCATGCTCTTGAAGATATACAATATATTCATCTATAGATATTGTAGATCTCCTCACTCTAATGGATCTCCAAAGTGGCACTACTTCATGATGTTCTTGAGGTGGTTGAGATTGTTCTTCATGTTGTTGTTTAGGTTATTGCACAAGTTGAACAGGAACAACGAGTGAGTCGTCTTGTTCATGAATGAATGGAAAAATGACCTTGTTGTTGGATCATCAAATTTAAAACCCCGAGACCTTTCAGAGTAGCCTACAATGTAACAACTTACTGTCTTAGAGTCTAATTTTTGCTCTTGTGACCTACAACGCCAAACCTCTGCTTGACAACCCCAAATATGCGAATAATAAGTTAGGTTTCTTAACCGTCAACAATTCATAAGGGGTGACAACAGTTGTTTTAGTAGGTACTCGGTTTGGCAGGTACTTTGTGGTCTTAAGAGCCTCTTCCCAAAGGGATTCTAGCAAAGTAGAATGATTGATCATGCTCCTAACCATATCATAGAGGGTTCTATTTCGTCTTTTAGCAACACCATTCATGGTGGGAATACCAAACATTGAATACTGATGAACGATTCTGCGTTCCTCTAGGTATCTAGCAAAGGATCCTAGACGTTGTTCACCTGAGCCATCATATCTAACATAGTATTCACCACCACAGTCAGATCTGACGTTCTTAATTTTCTTGTCAAGTTAATTTACAACTTCAGCCTTATAAATTTTGAACGTATCCAGTGCTTGAGATTTCTCACTTATTAGATAAAGATAATCATATCAGGAATAATCATCTATGAATATGATAAAATATTGTTGACTATTTCAGGAAGCAGTAGGGAACGGTCCGCATATATCTGTATGTATGAGTTATAAGTCGTGCGTAATCGTATTAGGAATTGTAAGAATTTCCTTTAATATAACTCTCCTAATGTTTGTTTGTTTCCCTTAATACACTCAACGCAGACTTGGAAGTCTGCCATATTGGGAATTGTAAGAATTACTTCTGACATAAGTATTTCAATTCTCCTTTTCGAGATGTGACATAAACGCTTATGACAAATTGTAGCCGAATTCTCACCCGCTAATTTACGCTTAGTACCTTGTGAGTTCACAAACAAGATTTCATTAAAATGAAGTAACCGTATTGAACAAATAAAGATTATTGCCATAAGAAATAGAACTAGTGCCAACCAAAGTTGAAGTTAGATAAACACTAAATTTGTCATTTCCATATGAACAAGTATAACTAAATCTATCCAATGCAAAAATAAAAATTAAATTTCGTCTATGACGGTACGATAAAAGTTTGATCCAAATCCAAAATAACAATCTGTTTTTAACAATAACCTAAATGTACATATTGCATCTACTTCGACTTTTTTACCATCACCCACATATAGGGGTGTTCACGGTTCCGGAACCGCCGGTTCCGGTCCCGTGCACCCTTGGAACCGTAACCGAACCGCCAGGGGGCTAGGCGGTTCCGGTTGCGGTTCCAAACCGGACGGTTTTGCGGCGGTTTTGCCGGTTCCGGTTTTTGGGTTTTTTTTTTTTCGAAGTGAGATTGTGATTGTATTCTATTTTCTATTGTAAATTGTATTTCAAAATCGATAAGATAAGAGTAGAATTCTTTAAAAAAAAAGACAAAGAAGATAATAATCAAAATTCGAAAAGGGAATTTTATTTATAATTTGAATGTGTAATTGTGTAAAATACATTACAAAATATATTAATGATACAAAGAAATGAAGAATTACAACGAATTACAAATTTACAATTACAAAGTAAAGTATTAAAGTAATTTATAATTACAAGTTTACAATTTACAATTACAATT
>JAYDZE010565715.1:0-12294 GCA_034509125.1 Monilaria moniliformis
TGAAGAACTGTGCTGTCTCCATGTTCACTCCCATAGCTGCAAAGACAATGGCAAAGTTGTCCTCTTCGCCACCCTGTAGCACATCATAAATGACAGAATTATATCAATATTCAATAACGGGAAAGCAAAAAAATGAAGATAACAAAACTAGGGAACCAAATATAATGATCAACTTAAGTAGCTAAGCAGATTGAAAGTGAAACAATTATATTTTTCATAAAGACTAGCATATTCATCAACTAAATTTCACATAATTAGCCAACTATAAGTTCTTGCAACAATAAAGAGAAACATACTTCTCTTCAATACCAATGTGCCATGTATGATTAGGAGATTAACAGACAACATTCAATAAATATTAAACAAGATTCAATCAGCAATGCATATTGGTCGACCGTATCAAGCAACAATTACCCAAAAAAAAAGAAAAAAAAAAGAATGCGAAAGTCATTATAGATATGAAGCATGGAAAAAGAAAAAAGAGCATTCCTATTGGATCAAAAGAGGAATAAATAAAATTTAAGCTAGAAGAAACTTTCCAGCGGTATACCTCGAGAATATTCTCAGTTTTCTCCAGACGTTTCACCAAGCCTGCCTGGCGACAAATCTGGGCAGCTATTTCATTGTGAGGAAGACCAGCAGCAGAAAATAGAGGAATCTTCTGACCTCGGGCAATGGAGTTCATGACATCAATCGTTGAAATTCCAGTCTGTATCATTTCTTCAGGATAAGTTCTCTCACTAGGATTGATGGAACTCCCTGGACCGAAGAGGTTAGAGAATACATCAAATTTGGAATGGTCCAATGTACACCAAGGACACTTCTCATACAATATTAGTACTTGCCTGAAATATCCAAGTAGGCCTCTGGAAGAATAGGAGGGCCATTGTCAATGGGCTTTCCAGAGCCATTAAAAATACGACCAAGCATGTCCAATGAGACAGGTGTTTTCAAAACCTGCAAACAAGTTATAGCCAATTTCTATGAAACCAATTTTAAATACCAGAGAATTAATTGATACTGCACCAGGGTAAAATCAACCCATTAACCCAAAAAAACAACAAAAAAAATAACTTTGTAGCATTGCATTAATGTATTCCAAAAACTGTAGTCAACAGAATTTACTAAACAAGTCCATGCTTTTTCAAAGTCTACTCATGAACTTCAGTGCATCTAAAGAGCTTATGGACCAATCATTAGTCTATCTATGCAGAACTAATATGACTAACATGACTAACATGACAATGATTATCATCGGTGATTGATAATTCGATAACATAAATAATAATTTCAATCCTTTTGCATCCAAGAACCGAAGGGTAAAGATCCTCTCTCTCTCTCTCTCAATAACAGAATGGGTGTGGATGTCCGGGGAGTAAAGTAGAGTGTAAAGAGAAAACTATGCCAACAGAATATGAGTTCATCTTACTTCACTAGCGAGAATAACAGCAAGAAACTGAGAGAAATAACTGCCAAAAAAAAAAAGTAAACATTCGTACCTCCCCAGTAAACTGGACAGTAGTGTATTTGTTGTCAATTCCAGATGTTCCTTCAAAAACCTGGTAAATAGAACAAAGGATTTGAAATTCTACTATCTAATACAAGAAACAGATGGAAAGAACTGACTAGATAAATACGGAAAACAAAATCCAAGCAGAGATGCAGAGATCAAACAATTCAAGGACTCTCCGATTTGGCAGTTCAGCAAATTAGTCGACAAGGGGACTTTAGAGGAGAAAGAACCTATACTTCTGGAAAGGTGTCTGTAATCCTTAAAATTACAAAAATTTCAAGGAAAAAAGTTCCGAAGGTGGCAAAATATCAAATCTTTAACATGGAAAACCACTCAAAGAACAAACCAATAAACTATGATGGCGGTAACCTGGACAACAGCCTTTTCTCCATCAACCTCCAAGACTTGCCCCCGACGGGTTGTTCCATCTCCCAAGCGAATGTTGACAATTTCCTGGTACTTGGGTCCCTGACAAAAATTCAGAGTACATCTAAGTAATATTGTTCCAGATTCCATATCTATAAAGACATAGGAGAGTTAGCACAGACAGAAGAAATGAATAAGGAGTACAATGTTCACCTTAACTTTGTCTAGGATAACAAGAGGTCCAGCAACACCAGAGACTGTTCTATATTCTGAGAAATTTTCAAGAACATCATACTATGCACTTTAGTAAATCAGTATATACACAAAGGGAATATTTAGAGTATTTCTTTACGTAATTACTTTAACAACTCGTGGAAAACAGGCCTCTGGTAGATCCTCTTTTAACAACTATATGATATACTAATGAAAACAAAAGAATCAGCTTTTTTATTTCTACATGATGGCAGATCCTAGCACACTACCGATTATGAGATATACTTAAACTTTATGGAAATAGGAGTATTATTTTCTTTTCTCAACCACATAGGCAGGTAGCCCGCAAGTATCTGGAATGGGCTTTGATGATGATGGTGGTGGTGATTATGGTGAACCCCTTAAGAACAATTCAATGGCAAGACTTAAACCATTATTCATTGTGATAATGGAGAGGGGCCAGCTACATTTACTTCAACATTCCAGTAACCGTTCACATATAAATCTTGTTGTCACCTATTTCAAGTTACTCCAATATCCCTAGGAGTCTTTGAAATCTAAATTCAACCGGTAACTAGTTCAACATTGTACTCCTGAGAAAGAACAAAAAAAAAAAAAGAACTCCAGCTTGCCTTCCAAAAGATATGACATAAACGTTACTAATCCCTATCTAGCCTGTACAGACTAAATCAGTGAGCTCGAAATAGATGCAAATTTAAATTGAGAAACACATAAAATTAATGATGTTTGGTAATACATGGACTGATGATTTACATAAGCATCTATGCAATTATGTGAACAGAAAGATAACTGGTTACAATGAGAGTATACCCATTCCGATCTCCAGTGTTCCCTCCTCCATGTCAATGTTGTTTTGTGCCACACCCATATTCAACCTACAAAGTTTGACAATATTTCAGACCAAATAGGATGTCTGTGTGTGTGTGTGTGAGAGAGAGAGAGAGAGTTAATGCCAATTGATTTGAAGCAATTAGTCCCAGGGCACCTCAAAAACATGACTAGACCTTACTCTATATCTCTCGCAAGTATGCAGAGAGACATAACATATGTTTGGCTAACTAGAGAAACTCTCCCTCAGCTCCATGACTTTATATGGTGCTTCTACTGCGGGTTAGACAAATTGTCATGAGAATTAAGGGGGTCAGATGAACCCTGCAGTTCAGCTTAGACATTGCTGCTTGCTAACCAGTAGACGCTCCCAATTGCTTATCGATTTAATAACCAAAATCATATCTTTATAAATGATCTACTCGTGTAAACCAAAGGCAGATCATTTACATTTTTCATTTGTAAATGAAACCACAGGAGCATCATTACTATCGTTCCTCATCAAAAGTTTACGTTTGCCAAATGACCACAGCATCTTCATTTGCACAGGAAGGGTTACACTTAATAACGACAAAAACCATTGTAAAAAATTGAGCTTTAACATAGATCACCACAATTAAAAGGAACAAAAACTACTACTATCTCTTTCCGCTCAGGTTCTCCTCCCAATGCACAGCAGCTACGACAATGGATGTACAGATCAAATCCACTCCACGAACCGCATAAATGCCGCAGATTGGACACTCACGCACACCATAATCGATGAACAAAAACCCAAAACAGACGAATCTAAATTTGTTCGAGCCTATTAAAACTTAATATGCTTAAAGCCGGATCTAAAACGTAGCATACCTTTTCACTGAATCCCAATCAGAGAGAAAGCGAGGAGAATTGCAGTGAGATGGATGAAAACAGCAAAACAATATAATGAGATCTGACGATTGAAACAAAATATATTGTCAGTATTTCGAGCCATGTATCATGTGATGACTTTTTATTTATTACAGCAGCTGGATAATTAGAGAAAATGAAAATGAAAATGAAAATGAAAAATTGAGTGTACAACTCGTGGAAGCGTGGTTTACTGCAGCTGCAGTAACTTTTGCCAACTTTTTACCGGCGACGGTACAATACAAACAAGCGGACAGATTGGGTGGTGGCGTTAGACCATTGGCATGGAGCGAAGCAGTATGTTTTGGTAGAATCACACGGTATGGAAGAGGCCACGTGTCGCTTCAGTGGGCGAGCCGGTGACAAAGATTACCTCAGCATATCACTTGGCTAATTTTGTTTTGGATTGGAGAATAAATTTACGTAATTTTCTGATTTGAGCAGTGTGGTAAAAACCGGATCGGACCGACCGGTTCGGTTCGGTCATAAAAACCACCAATCTATTTAACTAGTGCGAATCGAAAAATCCGGCCGGTTCGATCGGAAACCAGTGACCGGTTGAATCGGTTTTTTGATTTTTTTTAAATATTTTTCAAAATTGATATTAATTTGTGCTTGATAGAAATTGATCCATTGGCCAATCTTAAGATATGATGTATCTTATCCATTTGAATATTCTTATATATAAAACATCAAAAAAAAATTATAACAATATCTCATAATTTTTACTAGACACATGATTATTTTTATCCATTTTCTTTGTCAACTTCATTTGTTAATATTTTTGACTCTTAAGAAATGATGGTATATATTAAAATTATATGCAAAAAATAATTACTAATTTCAAAAACAAATATGAAGCATGATGCGTTTAACTTAAAACATTTTTATTAAAAAGTAATAAAACACAAAATTAAAATTAATAAAATAATTCATGCCTTCTAGTAAAGTTGTAAAATTAAGAGGCTATCTGATTTATGTACAAAGTAACTAATTAATTTTAGTATTTTTTATTTAAATATATATATATTTAATTGCATTGTAGCATTTACATAATTTTATTTATATTTTTTCACTCATTAAATTTTAATATTAATTATATAGTATATATTTAATTATATATATATATATGATACAGTATTCCGGTTCAACTAGTGGTCTGACCGATCCGACCAATTGAAACATGAACCGTTAGCTTCGCCGGTTCGCTCACCGGTCCGATTTTTAAAATAATGAAAAATACTGAGCATCAAATTTTCAACAATTACATTGCGAGATTCAATTTTTGGTAACAAAAATACTACGTCGCATGCCAAAAATTGAGCTGAATACTAACAAAAGAAATTAAAAATAAGTTGACATTAAAATAAAACGTGAAAATGCTAATAATAAAATCTTTGTAAATTGATTTGGATTATAAACTTATGTATTTGGTTATTTTGTTATAGACTTTAAAGCGTCACATGTGTTACTGAAGACATTTTACAGTTAAAAGGTAATGGTTTATTATTGTAAGGTTCAAGTGTGGAGTCAAATTTTTCTGGCATTCCAAATTTCCAATCATTCATTCCAAATGTTTCTGTCAATTCATTCACATGACGTAGATGTACCCTTTGTAGAGTTAGATTTGCAATTAATAACAGTGAAGTGACCAATTGCTAAATGCAAAGTTTGGCCCTCTAAGGAAAATTGCCAAATATGACTTATTCATAAGACCCCTCCATCTGCAATCTTCTGTAATAGTTTGTTTTTTCAAGTGTTTTATTTCAAAATAAAATTTATCTGCAAATAAGTCTTCTTTCTAGAATGGGATGGGAGTCTTGTGTGAAATTATTATTTAAGCATGAAACAAGTTCAAATTCAAACCAATACTTCAATAATATATTTAATAGTTATAGCACAATTATAAATATATTATTGAAATATAGATTTGGATCTTTTGTCATCATTTTTCACGTAGTTTTAAGATACGCACTTGTTTGAAAATGTAATGTTTTTCAACATATGATGACACTTACTCAAGACACACTTATTATTGGTGGATGTGATTACGAGTAGACATGCTACACCTAGAAAACAACAACGTTACTATGCCAAGGGACACCATAAACATGGGAAAGACCAATCCCATTCGCAAACATCAATTCCAACTCTGTCTCACATGTTAGCCTACTATACATCACTAGTTTTGAGTTCCCTCACCATTCATAAACAACCTGATCTTAAGATTCTTTTTTATTCTCATCTCTTAAGAGTGACGAAGCTTCTGTCTTTCGGACAAAAACCACCCCTTCTCTCTCTCCCTTCCCTTCCCTTCCCTTCCCAATTGACCGTAATAGTAGTGTGCTAGATCCATTCTGCTAGATGCCTTTGTCTTTTTCTTCTTTGTATTTTCATTCGGCTTCCGCCCCTTTTTATACAATCTCACTATTCTCCTCTGTTGCTCAACCAACTCACAATCTAACCATGTCAATCTTCACTTTTCTCATTTTCTTCATTCTCTCCAATCATTCACTACTCACCGCCGCGAATTCCGATGCCACCACGACCGCGCCCCCGCCCCTTGCTGCGACGGGAGCAAGAACCGCGGCCTTCAAGCCGGGAATCGCAGCGGTAGTGGGAATACTAACCACTATTTTCTCAATAACTTTTTTATTGCTTCTGTACCTGAAGCATTGCAAAGGGAGCAGCTACCCTAATGCTTCGAGAGGCTACCCGCCATCGACGAGGAATTCGGGAATCAATCGGAAAGTGATCGAATCTTTGCCGATGTTCCGCTTCTCATCGCTGCGCGGGCAGAAAGACGGCCTGGAATGCGCTGTGTGTCTGAACAAGTTCGAGGCGGAGGAGGTGCTGCGGCTGCTGCCCAAGTGCAAGCACGCCTTCCACGTGGAGTGCATCGATACCTGGCTCGAGGCGCACTCCACGTGTCCGCTCTGCCGCTACAGGGTGGACCCCGAGGACGTGCTGCTCGTCCACACCAGCCACAGCGCTCTCGCGACACCCCGCAGCAGTGGGTGCGCCGCCCCGAGGGTGTCAGGGCGGCACTCCTCCGCTGGGGAGCGGAGCACCGCCCTGGACATCATCGCGGTCCTCCGGGGGCGGGTGTCGCTGGACAGCTGGAACTCCCGCCGGAAAACAGGGAGTGGCGAAACGGCTAATTCTGGCGGGAAAATGTTGGACAGCTGGAGGGGGAAAGCGGGCAGGAAAGACGGGCAGCTGCCAGTGCAGGGAGACGGGCATCGCCTCGAGCACCGGATCATCATATCCGGCGGCGGAGAGGAGGCGGAGGGGCTGCGGCGGTGGAGCGATGTGCAGGCGGCGGATTTGTTGTACCTGAAATCGGAGATGCTGCTGGGCGGCGAGGAGGGGGAGAGTGGCAGCGGCGTAATAAATGGGAGAAGCGTGTCGGAAATAACAGGGATGAGTAGGTACAGGGGCAATAATGGAGGGAAGGAGGAGAGAGAGAGACAGGAGGAAGGGGTTGTAAAGAGGTGGTTGGCCTGGATTTCACAATCCCAACATCACCAGAATCCAGCTGTACAATCTCCTTCTCCTATGGTGCTTTAGGCAAAATCTTAATTTAATACTCTGTTTTCCTTTTCTCTTAGTGATTTATACAATGGCTGAACATTCATCTTCCATTCATTGCATATGCATGCAAAGAAACATTATCAGTTGCAACATTAAGAGTTAGCTCCATTCCGCCGTTATATATATAGTTGTCATTAAATGAGAACTAATTTTTATTACAGAATTAAGAACACATTATAATCATACGTTTTTTGGATCCGATGGATGCAAAGCATGACATGTGGCGTTATTATAATAGCCAAACGATATTTTAGTAATTTTATTTAATGATTAGTTATGTTATAATCAATTTTTATGGAAAAGATTTGATTGATTATAAATTTTGATTTTTATGGAAAAAATCGTGAGACGCATAATGATATGGTTAATGATGAATAATGATACATTTCGTCTACGATTATTAATAACTTCTTTTGTCCATAATGATACTAATTTTATTTATGATAATAATACGTTTATGGAAAAGATTTGATTGGTTATGGTTTCGATTTTTGTGAAAAAAATCATGAGTTATGGTGATTCCTATCCATGCATAATGATATGGTTAATGATGATTAATCATACATTCATTTATGATTAATGATAATTTTTTCTGCCGATAATGATACTATTTTTTATTTTGGTATATGATTAATGATACATTCTCATCTGTTATATTAAAAAATCTATTAATGAAAATGATATATATATATATATATATATATATATATATATATAGGTTAAATTAATGAAATCAATGATATAATTCTACACATATAATTATATATGCACCGTGAGATTTTTCCCTAAATCGTGGGATTTAAGGAGATCCCATGATTTTCGGATGTTTCCTAAAATCGCGAGATTTTTTTTGTACAATTATGTCATTTGATGATGTTTGTATCAAACAATAATGATATATTTTTTCCTACAATCTAGTTCGTCTAATTCGAGATCTTATGGTTTATATTAGTTCTTAGCTATGCATCTAGGGGGTGTTCTCATTTTAACGCACCCTGTCACACTAGTGTGGAAACATAACCTTATTTTATAACTAAGACTAAAATCTGATCTGTTGGATCAGGTAACCTACGACCCAGATTTTCAAAAATAAGGAATCTGTATATCATAATAACGCAATCAGTATGGGGTATCTTGGAACACGAAAATTTAGATGTGAAGATATTTATCTTTCTTACGTGGCATGATTTCATAAGTTTTAATATTTCATATTATGCGAAAAGCGCAAATTATGGGGTCCACTTAACTATCGTTTTCTGCACAAAAGCAATTCTTACAGTGACTGTTCACCACTTTCATTTCTTCCCACCAGAAGCACAAACGTTACACTCTCTGCAAACACACACGACTGTAATTACAAAAAAAAATTGAATCCACGTTTATACCCACCATTTCATATCAACGTTGAAACCACTCAAACGAGAAACACGACCAGCAAAAAAATAGCATCTATCCAATAAGAATATTGTTCTGTATAAGATGGTGCAAGATACAGCTCGGACGATGATGAGTCTGAAATCAAAAGATAGGAATCTCTTTTATTCATGATGATTAATGACTAATACTGATTTATTCATGATGACTTATCGATACTGGTTGAGGTTGAACCGCTATAAATTTTTTAGGATTTAGTTATATATATTTTTTCTAATACAGATTTTAGGCGTGTGCGGCTAATAATTTAAATATACTAAATAATGACTATCGTTTTCTCGTAATCTGTAAATCTGGTTAATTTAATATACTTTGTTGCTCCAATACATTAAACGAGTACTGCTCGAGGGAATGTTTTTCACTGCTTGCTTAAACATAAATCGGTGCTCCAATATATTTCATGAAGTGCCCGAGTATCCAGGAAAAAGCAGAATATTTGATGGAAGGACGGGGAGCCCTTTTGAACAACAGATCTCAATGAATAGAATAGGATTTATGGCTACACAAACTGTTGAGAACAGTTCTAGATCGGGTCCAAGACGAACTACTGTAGGGAGTTTATTAAAACCATTGAATTCGGAATAACTGCTCGAATAAATGAATTATGCTGCTTAGGTGAACATGTTATGCTGCTTAGGTGTATTATTTACTGGTGGATTAAACAAATATTGAATGAGGTACTGCTCAAGGGAATAAGCTATTTAGTGATATTTTAATTCTAATTCAGATTTTACGCGTGTGCGGCTAATAATTTAAATATACTGAATAATGACTATAGCTATGCTGCTTGAGAAAATAAGATGTGTTTCTTGAGTAAATCTGGTTAATTTAATATGCTTTGCTGTTCCAATATATTGAACGAGTGCTGCTCGAAGAAATGTGTTTCACTGCTTGCTTAAACATATATTGGTGCTCCAATATATTTAATAAATACTGCTCAAATGAATGAACTATGCCGCTTGAGTGAACATGTTATGCTGCTTAGGTGTGTAATATTTACTACTTGTATATTCATATATTGTTGCTTCTATAACTATATTGTACTTCTGCATTATAGGCTATACTGCTCGAGTGAACATGTTATGTTGCTTGAGTGTGTAGTATTTACTGCTTGTGTATAACTTATTATACTGATTGATTATGGTTATTTGGTTAGCGGTGCAAAAAGAGATAGTGGAGAATATGAATCTGAATTTGAAAGTGACATACCCTTGGTAAAAGTGCAAAAACAACTTAAGAAGAAAGATAATCAATCACCCCGACCTGTCCGAAAACAACAACGACGACTACCTCTTTCCCTCGTCCATCAGCTCCATCACACGGCATATTCAAAAGAAGCCCGGAATACTTCGAAGAGATGATGAAGAGTCTCAATGATAAATAGATAGCTGTTGTGGAGGAAATGAGGTTTGGCGCTTAGGCACACTTCCAAATCACAAATTTGCCAAACCGACTTGGCTCCTAGTTGATTAGCAATTTTCAACCTAAGACGTGCAATATATGATACAGGGGCACGAGCAGATTGCACATAGATGAGGAGGATGTGAAGTCACCCTAGGATTCCCAAGGGGCAACGCATATACGGATAGGAAGAACAAGCAGGATAACATAAAGTTGCTTGATGAGATTGATGCTGATTGCCCAAAGGGTAAATACAAAATGTTTCCATCTTATGTGCAAAACTAAATGCACAAAGATACTGACGGGGGACATTGGTTCAAGAAATGATTCATGATATTGATGGAGTCAGCATTGATTGAGTCGACACATGATGGATACGTAAAGGCAAAGATATTGGATTATCTAGTCGACGTATCACAAATCAAGAAGTACAATTGGTGCTCTTACCTGATACAGTTGCTGGTATTCAGCCACAACAGCTGGGTAAAAAAACCAATAGCTCCTTATATCGGCCCCATCACTTTTTTAATGGCCCGATTCTATCACTTAATATACTTCTATAGTATTTATACATGCTTAAATGCTTTAATGCATGCTTTACTGCTCTGGTGATGCATGCTATACTACTCTGATAATGCATGCTTCGCTGCTTGATAGTATATGACATACTGTTGAGTTGGTTATGTTATGCTGCTCAATAATATATGATATGTTGCTAAGTTGTTTATGCTAAGGTGCTTTGATAATTCATGTTGTATTGCTCGATAATATATGTTATACTACTCGGGTACTATATGTTTTACTACTATGATAATATATGTTATACTGCTCTAATATAAATGCTAAGTTGCTCAATAGTATATAATATATTGCTCTAATAATATATGTTATACTGTTCGATGATACATGTTACATGTTATACTTTACTACTCGATGATACATGTTATACTGCTTCGATACTGCAGGTTTTACTGCTCAGATAATACATGCTATACTGCTTGAATATACATGCTTCGTTGCACCATATTATATGATATGTTGCTAAGTTCTTTATGCTATGTTGCTCGATAGTATATGATATATTGCTATAAAAATTAAGGTATATAGCTTGAGTGAATATGTTATGTCGTTCAATATGATATGTTATACTGCTATAATACATATTATGTACCGCTTTTCGAATTGTACTAATATGGAATTTTATATTGTTTAAAGTGCTTTTATGTAGATAGGATAGTACTGTTTCAACGAACGATTGTCCGTGCATACCCAACAATAAAAGGTTGGACCAATGAGCTACTGAGAATGAGAGAGGCTGATGAGATACAAGCTGGCGGATTTGGCAAGGGGTATTTAGAAAGTAGGTATGAAGTAGGTTCATTCCTAAATATTGATGATGACATTGTGCCGCAAAAGAGTGTTGCCCGAGATGAGTCAGTTGTGCCCGTAAATGAAGCAATATCAAACAATAATGCCCGAGAGGATATAAATGCATTGATCATGGCTGCTAAGATAGCAGCTGAAGCGGTATCCACACTCATCTAGCGTATAAGAGAAGCATCGCTTCAGATCCAAAAGATGGGTTGCTATAAGGTTGCCACTGGTGCAGCGATGAAGGTGGTTGGGCTTAACCAGGATCCAACATCACAGCACGCACATAATAATGCTCATGTTGGTGAAACGACGCAAGCAATGACTGAAGAAAAGTATGATAATCTAGAATATATTAAGGTTGTTGAAGCTGTGATGAGATGGTGGAAGATAAAATTGTCATGAAGACTAAATTTGGAGCGCCTAGTTTCGACTTAGGATCCAGTGATTATCAGGTAACTTATTGTACTGCTCTAGTATATATGTTGTACTGCATTTATATTATCTTATGATTCATTGATAATAACATTTTTTTTTCCTTAATTAGAGGTTCATGGTGATGACATGCCGAAAGAAGAGCCACAATGATGCGTATTCTAGAGCATATTATTAAATGCTAATTATCACTCTCAAGAATAAAATTAACCCTAAGAATACCTAAA
>JAYDZE010565726.1:0-12294 GCA_034509125.1 Monilaria moniliformis
ATTTTATGTTCCAGTTTCAAAAGTTATGGGATTGACCAGAAGTCAACGAAAAGTTATGATTTAAATGGCAATTATCCAAAAAAAAAAAACTATATTTATAATTTAACTTTATGCACTTTATGTATACTGCACGTATCATTTAACTATATTTGAGAAAAGAAATAAGAGAAAAGGGATAATAGAGACTTTTTGAACTCCCTCCTTTAGGGGCCAAATCATCCCTGGTTAAATGGCCCAAATCTTAATAAGACATGCTTAATTGTGGTCTTCACGCGAAACTATTCTCCGATGACAAAAATTACACCTTCTTAGAATTATGTACATAAAATCAACTTAAGTCATCCTAGATTAGCCTCTTGTAGAGATGAGATTTGTGAAAAAATCGTTATCTTTTTTAATGATTCGGCATTCGAATTTTGTATATCAAGATTCTTTTTTATCCCCAAATAATAGTTTTTTAGACTAGTATGCTTTTCGGAAACAAATATCGCATATCTATACCTAAAACTGAATATAAAATCAACTTCTGAACTCAAATATTAAACGAATATTTTCTATACTAGCTGAATAGGAATAGAACATTGTGCAACACGATTTAATCAGTCTACGACCCTCTAATCTCAGAGGATGCACATCAAAACATGTAGATTTAGTATATCTTTGTAACATTTCAACTTTGAGAGGATTTAATCTTATACATATCGTTGAAATTAGAGGAGAATAATAAAGGTAATTATTCGAGATTAGGTAGAGAGAGAGAGAGAGAATTGCAAACAGAGCTATCACATATAGTCATAAAAATACCGAAAACCCTTTACAGATGCACAATCAAACTCGATTAATGAAGGATCTGACAAGACAAGCTTTCACCAAATATAAATGAATGTTAACATTTATCAGATACGTTGGTTCCTGAACAACTCTAATTCTCTCAATTTTCCTTTGAGTTGAGCATGCTCGTGTTGCATCTTCTCCAGCAAAGTCTCCACAAAATGCATCTCCTCCTTCAGATACTTGATTTGCCTACCAACTGAGGCGACTGCGTCCCCTCTACTTTCCATGCCGTTCATGCAACCTGCCTGAGGGATCACGTGGATCCGCTGGGGTCTACTTAGTAAGACTAGGATGCTTAACTGTAGAAATCAAAAAAACAAAGGCTCAATGCAGTTGCACAATCTGTTACTCCTGATGAGGATTGCAGTGATCCCAAGTGATCACTTTCAGATCATAAATAAACAAGCTCCTAATATGCTAGTTACCCAATGGTTCTTCTGTCCTAGCTTAAAAAATTTAAACTTTTCGAGAAGTAGAGAAATGAGAGACAAATAGGATCTTTGAAGTAAGAAATACTCAGCCTACAGGACTCCAGATTCAGATAATATGCATGCGGAACACTTCATGTTCTATGGTTCTCCCATCCATTAATATATATATAGAAGGATTAAGTGAGTATGGTAAATATTGATGAGAAATGAGAATTAATTTCAGCTATTTGATTACAAAGATCTACAGTAGATACATCAGCTTGTTGGATTAATGCAACACCTGGTTCAAATCCCATTAGGAGTGAAAATTTAATACTTATTCACTCATCTCTTATTCATAGATTTTATGTACTTATTCACGTTTCTTATTTCTTACGTAAAATCCAATTCTCACTAGATTCCTAATGACAACATGCATGGTATATAATTTCAACCATGTAATCAGTGAGCAAGTTTACCTGCATTAAAACGAGAATTACAGCAATGGTAATGACCAGAAGTAGGGATGGAGTGCTCATATGTTTTATTGATGTATAGAACTTGGCAAGGGTATCTCTAAATACAGATCTAGTCAATGCCTCGCTGGCATTCCCTTGTGGAAGGTAAGTGACTCGTTGGTTCATATCCATCGCATCAGGTAAGATTGTTGGTATTCTCACATCACTTGCCTTTGCCTCCAGGTGTTGTAGATTGATTGCTTGCACTTCTGGTTGAACTTCTATACTTGAAATCATGTTGGGAGCAGAGATCCCTACGAATTACATGAGATTTGTAACATCAAATAGCTACTATGGACCAGGTCATTTTTGCTATAGAACAAGTATAATAGATTCAGTGAATAATTTGTTCCCATAACAATATAAGAACTATATCATTAGGATTTTCATGTCTGGCACATAATAAACAACAGAAATACCTCCTTTCTCCAAGTTCTTCTGCTTCAACACTTCATGTGCCTGAGTTATTAGTCTATTAGATCATCTGTGCCAAATCTTATTCGAGGCAAAAGGCAAAATAGAGAATTCAAGTGTTGGTTCAAGAATAGGAGGATACCAACTCTATCCAGATTGCATAAGCTTCTCGGCACTCTTCCACTGTAGACTGTACTATCTTCCCTGCAAATTTGCACCCAGTCAGCCCTCAAACTAATTTTTCTGTGAAGCTCTTCCACTTAACCACAAAGCTGCTGCAAATCCTCAAAGTCGAATAAGAAACACAAGTTTGAAAAAAGAAGAAACAAAACCAACTAGGGCGAGCCGCTAAAATGTAAGTCTGCAGACAGAATGCCAGAGTGGAATCAAGCATAAGAGATATGTATCTGTACAGAGTGAAGACATGACTTTAATAGATTATTTTATAGCTCCCTCATATTATTTCCTCCTACAATTAGATTGTTTTATCTATTTGTAAGCTGTGTCTGTAAGTTACAGAGATAGTAAATATATGGAAAGATTTTCATATGTATTTGATGGTGGGTGACTTAGGAATCTAAAGTATCAATAATATCCTCTAAATCACGATAGCATCTATCTAGCCTAGGGTACAACAGCAACCTAACAATTCAGTTCAGTAATACTGCCATTGTACATTCTATATTTTGCAATATAGTATCATTCCATGGACAGTCTTCTGAACACAATGTATCATGTAAAAGTTATATCCTTCCTTCTGCATTGGCAAGAAGTTTTGCCTAGAATGTATAAGGAAACTGTTTGAAGACAAACCTTTCCACATGGTTTTCTTTGAAAAGGCCACATTGGTGTAAACCCTCAAAGTGCAGCAAGGCGTTGAATCATTTCCCACTTCCTCGACATCCCAGCGTCCCTTATAAGGACAATCGAAATGATATCCGTTAAAATGATCAGGAGAAACAGAATAAGCTGCTTCTCTCCACTAATTAAGGGGATGAACCAATGATGGACAATCAAAATGGTATCCATGAAAGTGATCAGGAGAAACAGAATAAGCCCCCTCCCTCCAGTCTCCCGTAAAAATAAGGAGATGAACCAATACGGTATCCATGAAATCAATGATGAACAACAAAAATAAGGTGGGCAGGATGACAGAGACGAGGGAGGATAGAGAAATGAGGATTACTATAAAAATAAGTCAGGTGTGCTCCTAACAGAAGCGATCACAAGTAGCAAGAAGTGTTTCAGCAGTATGTAAGAAATCAATACCTCAACAGCAAAGTAGTCCCCGTATGGTACATCACTAATATTTTGAGAAGTATCAATGATCAAATGACTGCATGATAAAGTTGAGATGGTCAGGAAGATTATAATGTTCAACCAGCAAATATGCAACCACACTGAAATTTTTATAGAATAAAATGGAAGATCTTACTGCCTAGTGCCTACATTGACTTAAAGTCTCAATCAACATCATAATCTTTCTGAGATACTAAGGTGCATGATAGAAACAAGGCTGCACAGTACTGAAACAGAGATGGCTGGATTACTTCCAAGAATTTGCGCTCATAAGATTTTCTATTTAAATATTACTATAGTTAATAAGTAGCATGGTTTTTGACTGACTAAAAACTGAACTATTCTTAAATCACATACAGTAACATGCTATAAATACCACTTCACGGTTTTCAGATTAACGGTCATATGAATTTACACTTCAACAAAAAACAAACACATAAATTGACGAAGAAATAAATTTCAAAGGGTCATATGGACTTTTTTGTACATAGGAACAACCTACTAGCTTACCCTACATATTTTTAACATTAAGTTACATCAGAAAGATAATTTATTTACTTCCACACTAATTTAGAATGACTTAAGACATTGTTAAGTATATGAAGTAGTCACGCTCAATTTCCAAAGGAGAGGTGCAGGTTATATTCTATTATCAAATGTTATATGAGAATGAAAGTGTTCATTTACTAACCTTGTCATCTGAACTCCCTATTTGCTAAGCTGTGACCAGAGGCGCAACATTGATATCATATCGCAAGAGATATCTATTTTCTTATCATTATTTCTTTGCACATCTTTCTAGTAAGACCACGTTGAAAGGCAAAGTCAGGATTCAACTAACCAGGTCCTATTTAGTTGTTGACAGTCCAAGAAAACAGTTTTGAAGACATGGCAAGTGAGAATAAGATGCAAGTTCTAACAACACTAAATTGGCAGGCTTTAATTTGGTGAATACCAAAGAACCCAGCAGAATAATGTGCTGTGAGATCTATCACCAAATATGCATCTTCATAACTAGAAGCAGCAAATTTGCCCAAACCTTCCACGAGGCCCAAATATCACAACATAATTTCCAGGGAAAAAAAGAGCATACATGCAGATGCAGAAATCACATGAGACATTTTTTCAGAAGATGTACTCAATAAAAAAATGCTTCTGAACTGTAGTTTTCTGAAGTGCAAATACTTCCACGAGAGACATCATATGTACCATCACAAGAAGTTAATTAACATGTCAAAGTGAGAATCACAACGCAATCAAGCAAAACTAGCAATATGAAGTTGGAATATTGGTAGCAAGCTGAAACAGCAATAACAATCACCATCATGAACAACAAAGTGATATTGTATTTCTTATGATAATGAAACTTGCCTGCTCCTGTAAACTTTATATTTCTGAACCTCTTGACAGCTACCAAATCTTGCACCTGACATGCATAAAAGTTGGAGAATAAGATCCTGGGTGTCACTTAAGGCAGGAAACAACATTTCTAACATGAACATGACTTGAACAAGGCATACCAAAATAAATTTTGATTGGATGCTGAAATGATACGTCACGGGTATACCCAAATTTTTCATGAGGATGCCATGATGAACACTTGAAATCTGTCGGGGAAACAGTAAACCACATCAAGCACAATGATTAAAAACATAATAAATATGGCCAATTACAAACATAGCCTCAAAGTTAACCCATTTAGAAAAGAACCAAGTTATGTATTTGAATTAAAAATATAATCTTGCATTAGTGCAAATACCACCTTAAGATTTTTAATTGTTTTACAAATACCCTCTTACTTTTGCAATTTAAAAAACAGAAACAAATAGTAAGGGGTACTAGCAACTTTAAAATTTTACAAAAATTTGTTAATTTTTTCTGTGAACAGGTCTTTCACTCAAGATTTGATTTTAGTATTGCACGAACATTGTTGTTGAGATTTTCTGTAAACAGGATAAACCTAAAGATTAGTTTGTACTTAACCCTATAAAAGATCGCCACTAACAAAGGGCAAGACACATGAGGATATAACAAGCCATAGAATGCTTTCATGCAGATCACCTTTATCACCACACTTTGCATGAAATGACTCATGGAAATTAACACTATCATCAGAGAAGAATATATTAAAGAACTCCTCTGCTCGTACCTGCATCAAAATAAAAAGAAGCTCAATAATCAGATGAAGCTTGCTCATGACCAATCTAGTCATAAAGATGACATCCTATAATCAACACGATATATGAATTAGAAATATTGTACTACCGGAAACTTTGACTCTGCAACTCTGGTGTAGCCTTCAGGAACTGCATCACAGAAACCCAAAATCAGAATAAAGTGGAAAGACTGAAAAAGTAAAAGAAAAGTACATAAAGAAAAGGTTTGAAACAGCAATGTGAAGTCGCAAAAAGAATATTCTCCAATCAATACGTTCACATATGCAAAACCTGGAAGCCTGGTACAAAATATAACCTCTAACAACTACCCCACAATATACGGAGACCCAATTGATGAATAAGCAATAAAATAAATAGAACTTCGGACATTGGAAAATAATATTGACTAACCTCCAGGTGCATCAGTAGGCTCAGGCTCCCATGTAGAAGATTTTCCTAATGATGAACTCTGAATAACAGGAGCAGTCAGTGCATTTGGTTCTTCCTTAACTTCTATGACTGAAGATGTTGGGATAATTTCAGGTTCACCATCAGCTAAATGTTTGGATTCCTCCACTATGAGGTGATTGTTATCACTGTGCACAGAACAATAAAGTGAATTTGAGTGCCAACCCAATCAAGGCAAAAGGTGGTTATCCCTTTCATATTTGAATGAAATTTTGGCTCACTCCTTCTAAGGTGGTGCTTTGCTACGTTCCCAGGGTATCATTCTTATCTCAGAAGGTACTGAACTCCAACTATCCCGGTTGAAAAATACATTACTCAAATGCAGATTAGGTGTTGCTACATTTCAAAATGCTATATCAAACTTAAGAGCAAAAAGTAAGGCTCATGACGACTGTTGAGTACCCCTTGCCCATTTGGAAACAGAACCCAGGTATCATACAATCAACAAAAATCACAATGTTCCAGCAAAATCTATATTCAGAAAATTGGCTATAAAACCACTTCATTAGTTTCCGGAAAAATTCAGAACCATTTACAGTTAACTTCTTTCGTCCAAATATTTACACATTAGTGAACTCATCCAAGTAACAGTTACACATATGCTGAAGGATTGGAAAACAAATAGATACCTTCCACTGGTATCTGACTCATCCAATGATTGTCTGGCACTACCTGATTCTTCAACTATAAAGCTGTCGTTTTCGTGGCTTGATGCTTCAGGCTTTGGCTCCTAAGTTGGACAAAAACAAGAAAGTACAACCCAGTGCGGCCATGAGCAATAGTCACCCAAAGATGTGCGTCTATAAGCAATAATAGCCAAACATTTTATGCCAGCATATACTGAACACAAGCTTCACTGAGATCCCAAACTTGTAAAGTTAACAAGCACAATGAAGTCTAAGGAACAATTTGTAAATGATAGATATGATATTATGCCAACATCTATGCTTTTGAACTTTCATCATGTCCGTCAATACACACGTGTACAGAAAACAAGAAACAGCTACTACTACATGATTTGATGATAATAACAGAACAATGACAAGCAGACGTCAAAAGCCTATGGTTACAAAAATAAATAACGGGACTGTGACATAAAATAGTCAGCCTCAAGTCGAGAACATCTACCGATGCTAATGCCAAACTCTATGTCAAGCGACTAATTCAGATCCAGAAAATGACATCAAGTGGATGGGAATAATGAATAGAAGGAAAAGTAAAGGGGCAAATGCATTAGAAACCTATAATGCAAACAAAAATAAATAAAATGATGCGACTTAAACAAGGCAAGCTTGTAGTCCATGTTCGGAACAGATCACAAGTTTAAACATGAATACATTCAGTTACCTGTTGATCTATAATTTCCTTAGATCCACAGCCATGGTGCAGCCAACCTTCATTGATAAGCTTATAAGCTTCGTCACGGAATAAAAAAGAGGTAAAGAAGTACTGCATAAAAAAGAAAATTACATTATACATATAACATAAACTAAAATATATGTAGAAAATAATTGTTTTATTGAACACCAAAACCGTAGGATAATAGACTGATACCTTCTTCCCACCAGATATTATTTCTATAGCAGTTGGAAAAACAGCTACTGCTTTTGCTCTTCGTACTGATGTGATTTCATTAAATGGAATAATTTTCTGAAATTTCAGGTCAATAAAGTTAGAACATTAAAAAAGTATACCATTCGTGCATAGTGCAGTGATTGCTAGAAGCATCAAGAAGTTGAGAATCACATTTGTCTTGGCATCATCAATGACCATAAACATATCAACATAAAGAACTATGTGGTCCTTAGTACATAGACAGGAACATGTCAATTTGTGTATTTTTATTCTATGAGGAATCAAGAATGCGTCGAGAACTACACCATGAATACCTCCATTTTGTTCTCACACCAATGATTTAATGTATACATAGTAAAAACTTGATTTTCTATAAAAACTATTGACCTTACACTTAACCTATAAAGTAACTGCACTTAGTGGTTCTGTACTTGCACCCCTATGAGATTCGAACCGAGGACTACAAAAGTGTAGATACTTTATAGGTTAAGTATAGTTGTTTTATATGTAAAGTGCAAATGGTTCTTAGTTTTTACGTTCAATGAGATTTTTATTTGATCTTAATCCTAGGGAATGGTTCAAATGAGTCCAGATATATAATATGGTATAAAATAGAAACCATTTTCAGCCCTTAGATCTCACGATCTATGGTTGATTCATCACTTCGTTGAATGAATTCGTGGTCCGGAATTCGAATAGCATAGGTGGCGAAAATTCCATTCTTTTAATTCATCAATTTTCAAGTGAAGTCATAATGTTGCATAGCAAATTCATAGCGTACCATAGGGACTATTTTATACGATAAACTTGGTTTGTATAATAATTCAACCCTATATATATTTCACTTACATAATTTACCTAACAGTTTGTTAAGTATATCACAACTTCACTGAATATATGATACTGTTCCAAATTATTGAAATAACACTGCATGAATCAGTATAGCCACAAAATATATACTACCCGAACTTAAAATTAAGAAGAGCTTTATAGAAGAAAGGAAATTATAAATTCATCATGGTTCATTGAGTATATGATAATATTCTATATTATGAAATAACACTGGACGAATCAGTTAGCAAATATAGATGCTACCTAACTTAAAATTAAGAAGAAATTCAAACAAGAAAGGACCTTTGTCTCGAATCCAAATAGGTTGGAATAGAAGCAGATATAGTGGCCAAAAAGGTACATATGACCCTGCAAGGAGAAAAAATAAATCTATTGGTAAAGTGGAATATCACTTGGCTTTAAACCTTGTGAAATAACAAAGAAAATTGGTTCAAATCCATGGTCAAACTGAACCTGAATATTATATATTTAGAATATAAAATTCATGCAGGCAGAAATCGAGATTGAAGATTTAAAAAAGATAAAATAAGAAATGGAGCATTATAAGTTACCTGAAGAAGAAAATTCTCTTGCAAGGCACAGTTAAAATCTTGGATGAGAACCTGTAAGGTTTCAAGATAATAAATTAAATGATGTGCAAAGTCTAATACATATGGAGAATACAACCATCTAACATGAAACATAGCATTAATATTTGAGATTGAAAAGCAAACTGACTGTGCCTGATCTAGGTCTACCTTCAAGAAAGGAAACCCATTCACTCATCATGACAGAAAAATACTCATCAAATTCATGAAAAAATGATTCATATAATTAGGAAGCATGACACAAAGATTAAAAAAAAAAGTTATGTGCAAACAGGCAAAAGTTATTAGTCCTATAGACAAGTCAACAAATGCTGAAATATTGCAATACCGGAAATGCTATTGCAGTATATATTTTTTTCACTCTACTCAACTAAACGTTTTAACCTCCCACAAGCTGGTTTTAATTTTCTATTCCAATAAGCAATGACAACATAGGGGCATACTATTTTGTGAAGTTATATAGCTCAAATGTCGTTGCCCATCATCACTCATCTGGCACAGCCCCAGCAAGACCAAACATATTGAATACGTCCATAAAATTTGTCAAGCAGAGCCTATAATAAAACACTTGAGTTTACTTACTTCATCAGGTGGAAGACGAAACAGCTGCCGATACTCTTCAACTCTCATAGGCAGGTAACCCTGTAGAAAAACATAATAGTTATCCATCAGCTAATCAACTCAACTTATAATAACTGGGAACAGTACAGAAGTCACAGTTGTTTCCCTCAATGAGAACAGGAAAGTGGAGGCTGGACGAGCTGCCTCATACACATAAATTCAAAGAATAATCTGAACAATCGATTTGAATCCTCCTGTTTTTACTAGTAAACTCTTTTATCCTCCTTCATCGTCAATCAATCACCTTTTCTAACAGTTACGACCATCCAACTTCCATGCAATTTTAGTCGGTGAATAGGATCGTCTATAAATAACAGCTGAACTCATCGAATTTATCTACGCAAAATGTAAATAAATTTAAAAGCAAGTACGCTCCAATAAAATCAATTTGAAGATACTCGAATGTTCTCCTAAGCAATCAATGCCTAAATATCAGCTCCAAAACAATCAAACATACTTTCCCTATCTTCCTCCGCGAACAATTTCATATCACAAAAGTTCGATTACAATTGAAATATTTGCTCCAGTTGAAATTCGACAATTACCTGAAGATCGAGCTGCCTGGAAGGACTTGGAGTGGAGGAGGATGAGCGACTAGGTGCTTCCGGCGAGGGTGAAGCGACTGGAGATTCGCCGGGAAACTGATCGGAAGAATTGTGACTGATTGATGGGGCGTGCGTTGGGGTGGGGTCCACCATCTTCTCCGACATCATAGCCGCCATACCGCTCAATCTATATACACGGCTACTGTGTGTGTGCGTGTACGCGCGGCGCCGTCGACGACGGAAAATTTAATGCCGTTTGGTGGGGTGTGGGGTGGGAGGGAAGGGATCTGTTTGCAAACGGTTAGTGAGAGTGTCGGTTGCTTAAGCTTTTTGATCGGCTTTTTCTAAGTTTTGGAATTTGCTCAACACCCAAGTCGTTTTTATTGACAATGAAGTCTTATTTGCGTCGCACACAATTTCTTCTCTTTTCTTTTCTCTTTCTTTCTTTTTTTTTTAAATTTTGTAATTGATAATTATACTCTTTTTTCGGGGTTTTGCTTTCTTTTTGCATGACATTACCTCAAAAAGAAAAACAATAAATAAATATTTGTAGACGCAATATCACTAAAAATCCTATTATGGGACACAAATAGTTCTCTCGATAAAAAAAAAAAAAAAAAACAATCTTTAATTCTGAACCTTGAATTTTAAACCCTTAATCCTTAAAAAAGAAAAAAAGAAAAAAAAAACAAACTATTAGTACATAAAGAGCTGTCGATATATTGAGACAACAAACTGTGAAAACATTACAAACACAAGATTTCTAAATAACTATCTCAACATTTTTCTAAGGGCATCCACAACGCACACTTTTTAACCCATCTCTCCGAGATGGGACACGTTTAGGGAGGCGGCACGAGCTTAAGGGAAAGTGGGTGAGGTGACTCGCCACTCATCTTCCCCTTCTCCTCCAATCATGTGTGTGTGTGACGCCTACTCGCTGGTCGTGCGAGTGGGCATCATGCATGCAGTTTTAATTTATGTTTTATTTTAAAAAAATGAAAATAAATTTTTAATGTTTTTTCCTTTTCCTGAATTGTGTTGTTGGGTAACGGTCCTTGACCGATTTTCTTGTCTTTTTTTTTTTAATAATCACATCCCTCCAATAAGTACACCCCTTTTCCCCACTTTATTTTCACATCATTCTCTTTTCCTTCTTCATTTTCTTTCAATTTTCTCTCTCTTAATTTTCTCCATTGCTTCCATATTTCTCCCCAAACCTCTTGTAAATTATGAATACAAACTACGGTGTCGACGATGACAGTTCAGGCAACGAGAGTGTGAACAACCTTATTTCGAAGATTTAATCGGCCACTGTGAGTTATTACTTACAGCCTCCTCCGGCAGAGGCTCCTGAAGTAATGCAACTTTAGGGTTTTTCATTATGTAATATTCGGTTTTCAATAATGTAATATTAGAATTTTATAAATGTATTTTTTTTTAATAAAATTCATATTTTATTAAACAAAAATTTAATTTAATTAGAATATATAATAAATGTAAGAAATAAGAAATGAATAAAAAATTAAGAGATAGTGTTCATGAATAGTGCAAGAGAAAGGATGATGAAGGGATAAGATTGTGGGTGATATTTCTTGAGTAAGAAATATGGTAGAAAATAGTAAAAGTGATGACTAGTTGATGAATAGTTGAAAGGAAAGAATGGTAATTGTGATGGCATTATGTATCTCACAAGGCCTAGTACGTCGATAGACTTCTATTGAGTCGTGTAACATCTATTAATTTTGTAAAGACATGACATCTATAAAGACTGATTATTGTATGTTGTGGCTATAGATTAGAGACACAAATAGATGCCTTGAAAATAAAAATCTGTAGATATATAATAAAACTAGTATAAATAATAAGAGTTGCATTAACCAATTTTGCAAAGTTTATGGAGTCTAGTGCTACTTGTGGTTTTATATCATGTTCTTATATCTTCAATAATTTGTTATATTTTGCAGCAGATTTGCATTCCGTCTCTACCGTTTGGTCAATTTTAAAGCATAAAA
>JAYDZE010565737.1:0-12293 GCA_034509125.1 Monilaria moniliformis
TATAACTTATACAGTTTTGCCACATCATCATCTAACTAACTAACCACTTTGTCTAACTAACTATTTAACAGCTAATAGGGACATACGAAAAAAGCAAATAAAAAATTAAGAGTACCTCAAACGATATTACGTCTTAGTATAATTACTGCAAATGTCAATATTTTAGTAAGGGTGCCTCAAAGGTGTGACCTCCTTAATATAGTTATATTTCCTGTAGTTCACTCTTATTTAAATTGTAATATTTATAAAATAAAAATAAATGATTAAAAATTTAAAAATTACTTAATTCAAATACCAAAAATCACATAATTAAAATATCAAAAAGTATATAATTTAAAATTCTAAAATTGAGAACAATAGAAGTTGAGATAGATTGAGAATGGATTGTCATGAGAATTGAGATGTGTATGTGTGATGGGAACGAAGGAATGAAGATATGGTATTTATATATGGATAAAGAATTAAAAAAATTGTACTAGCCGTTTCACCCCACCCCCCACCACTTAACGACCAGTTTGACCAGTAAAAAACGATAAAAATAAAATTAATTTTGTCGGATTTAAAAAATAAAAAATGTGGTCGTTGCCATCTCCCACAATGCAGTTGCACTCTTTGCCACAATGCGCCGGTCGTCTGGCCATCCACCAAGCGCGAATGCAAAACTCAAAATTGTTGAAGATATTGGAAATCTATTATCCTGATTGTACTTTCTGATTGTCAATTTTCTCATTTGACATTAAGAGTTTCAATTTGAATCATGAAAAAGCTCTAAATCCATCTTGCAAACTGACAACTCCCGACTAAATTAGGTAGATGCGAAATATTTGATGTCTCACGATGATGTTGAAAACACGGAAGTACAACTTGTAAAGTGGTTGCATTAGCCTTAAACTAATTTTGAGTTTTAATATTGGACACGTGTCTAAATTTTATCTCAAAACTCCTTAAAAAAACTAAAAATGAAATTTTATGAGATAAAATTAATAGATATTAGACTAAATTTGTATAATTGTCATATTTTGCGATATTATCTCTAAAATTTTAAGAAAAAGAAAATGTAAAAGAGATTTGGATATGATCAATGGCACGTGAATCGGGAAAGGGCCGCCAGTGGCACTTATGTCAGACCATGTGATCGCCTTGTCCGCTCCTGCCCACTAAACGACGGAAATTTTGTATTTTTCATTTATGTCAAATTCCCTATTTCAAGGAAAAAAAAATCAGTTAAATGTACGTTTCTACATATAGTTCGTTGGAAATATTAAGAAAATTCTAAAATATCTAAAAGAAATATATAACTAAAATATAATGCTTCCTATTAAATTTATTTAATGATAAATCATATACCAAACTAATAGTTCAATTTCATGAGTTTGTTGGCAAATTTGTTTATAGAAACTGCATATTATTTCTAGAGGCAATTCGATTATCTATCGGGTTCCACTAAACAATTTTTTTAGAAAAAATCAAAATTTCCACACTTTACAAATAATTTGACCAATCTATAATAGACTTAATTCAAATAACAACACAATATTCATTCAAATATAAAGAATAACATAACATTAATTGAAAACATTGTAGATAACAACACACCCTTAATTTCCTTAACAAAAATATTATATCATCTCAATTTTCTTGGATATAATTTGTCCGGCATGAACTCCAAAAAATCATGACGTAGTTATAATACTAAAAGAAATATTGATATCGAGATTATAATATTACAATTAATATATCGACCATGCATTTCTACTACCGTACAAACCCCTTATTAATATTGTACATAGTTACAACTTCATATGCAGCATTTGTCGAATAAGAAGCATGCATGCACACATATGCTAACACGTTAGCTTCCCATTGGCTGCATGCAGATGACTCATGTATTCACCACAACGCAACGCCGCCACGTGCCCCCCACCACATTAACTCCTATTCCCCATTTTGCCCCGGAACCCTCATATAAAACTCTTCCTCACCACACTCTCTCTTCAAACAAAACAAGAATCTCCGACGAAGAAAGAAAAATAAAACGCAAACAAACAAAGATGAGTTACACGAACAGAATGTGGGCGGCGGCCGGCGTGGCGGCGGCGAACAGCCTCTCCGATCAAGGGCAGAAGATCAAGTCCGGCTTCAAGCCGCTCAGCTACGGCAAGCACCGCTTCTTCTCCGGCGGCGACGCGGCGGATCTCCGGCCACTTTCCGCCGTCGTGAGCTCCGGTATTGGAGGGTTCCTCGGCGGCCGACGCGGCGTATACGGCGAGAGAGAGCAGACGGAGGAGTCGCTCCGGCAAGTTATGTATTTGAACTGCTGGGGTCAGGGCTGAGCTGGTTGTCAATTGAACGCCCGGAAGGGCAAGATCGTAATTTCTGATGCCGCGGGGAAAGAGCGCGGGCTGAGTTGACTCGGGATGGGTGTTGAGTTGGGAAGTATTGGAAGATAGGGGACTGGATTGAATATTGTGTGAAATTTGTGGGTGTTCGAGGGAAATTGGGGAGAATTTGAGGCAGGCAAAGCGATGGAGCGATCTGCTTTTTTTATTGTTACATATGTGAAAGAAATTTTTCATTTTGTTCGAATGTTTATGGAAATAAAGAATTCAATTCCGTTTACATATCTTATATTCTACTGTTTGTGCAAAGCGTTGGACATGGAATATTATTAAAAAAATAAAAAAAATTGTACTTCACATTGTCGTATAATTTTAATTAACCAACTGTCTCGAATTGTTATTTTCATAAAATTTAAATGAGAGAATAATTCGATTAATTTTCTTAAAATCAACCAACTGTCTCGAATAATGTATTTTATTTTTTTTGTTGGTTTTGAACTTTTGAGTGCCAAAACCAATGTGTATGATTTTGTAGTGATTAAAATTTAAATGGTTTTTGAGTGCTGAAATAATGGTATGTACATATATAACTTATATCCTTAATTTTTTTCCACTAAACAATAATTTTTTACCCACTAAACAATATTTTCAGAAAGATAGGACAGCATATATTAATTCATATTAGTATTCCTTCACCAAAATGAGATTCTTTTTCCATTTAACATACATTTTCCAAAAATTCGTGTGTTTCATACCACAGCAGTACTATATCATGTCATTTATTATGTCTTGATGTCATATTATCCAGCAAACAAGACATGATATACTTAACTTAAATGTCTAAAAAACTAGTCCTTACTGTGTGACATTCATTAAAATTAAAAACCCTTAAGTTTGTCCTAGTTTTATATGATAAAAATATGAGTTGAAATATCTCTGTAGCACTATTTATATATACCATAAAATCCAGAGTCAATTAATTCATTTTGCAGCAATTACCACATTAAATTATAATTGAACTCTTAATCATCAAACTCATTCTTAAATTAGAACACTGTTTGTACTTTTGCAATCACACATGACAAAACTTTTGTATCACCAGTTTTGAGTCTAATATAATGAAACCAAATCAATAATTCACACTTAATGAAAGCGTTTATTGGATTAAACAAAACTAAACCCATGGCCTAAACTATATATAATACCCATTTAACAAAATTAATTAGGTTAAGTAAACAAAACAAACATATATTGAGAACACAACATAAATCAATATTTTTATTAAAAAAAAAACAGAACAATTCGTTTGGTATCACGAGACACTGTTTGGATCACCAAAAACACGTTCAAAAACATCCATTTCAGCCTTGTTCCTCGACAGCCCAATCTCAAATCCACCCTCAAAATCCCTAGATTTGCACAGGGAAATCGATCTCTGCCGATCAAGATGCACGAATTCCTGCTTCCTCGCCTTCCCCTACCCGAAATCAGCATCATAAACATCAAATCTCGGCGATCCAGCCACCGATACCACACACTGCCCACTATTTTTCCTGAAATCCAACGGCCAATCTGCACTCTCCACCACTCCACGATCACTCTGCAAAATTCTTCGAGTCGCCTCTCGTATACTCTCCACAGCAATCAGAAATCCGCCCTTCTTCTTCAAAGATCCACGCCGCGATCCTGCACGCACGAAAACTAGGCAATTTCCGAAGTAAGATTCCGGCAGCGGCGGATTCAGCCGACCACGGCAGTCTGCGGCGAAGGAGAAGTAGATGATCTCCTCCTCCTCGTCTTCGGGAGCAGCTGCTGCTCTCAACGCACAGATCCAAGCGTAGGCAGAAATTACCGTGAAGGATGAAACGTCGCGTGAATTAGGCGTGTTGGCATAGACATGATTTTTGAGGTTTTGGACTTGATTTTTTGTGAGGACAAGAGTTGAACGGACTCTGTTGATTGGAAATTCCACCAGAGATGGTGGAAAATCGAGATTTGGATTTCGGTTCCTGACGAATTTCCAAGCGATTGAATCTAATTTTTCTGGATCTTCGACCAAAATACGATCGACGACCGGAAAATGGCTACCAACTGTTTGATGAAATGCTTCACCGTCTCCAGACCTGTTAGCACGACCCCACGACTTAATAAAATTAACGATGCTGCTCCCGTCGGCGACGGCGTGATGATTAGTGATGCCGATGCAGATTCCCTGGCCTGCAAACAGCGTGATCTGAAGAGCGACGACAGGGAAGACGACGGAGTCGGCACATCGAGTTGCAAGCGGCAGCTCGGGCACGCATTCATAGAAGTGATCAGCGACTCGTTGATTGTGTGAAGCGAGATAGTGAAAATTTTGATCGGATTGAGCAGTTATTAGAGAAACGGAGTCGCCGGAGACGAATCGGATGGCGGGGTTGCCGGAGTTTAACGGGAGGACTACGTTTCCGGCGAGTGGGAGAAAGTGTGTGAGAGTGTGAGAGAGAGAAATTTTCAACGAGGGAAGAATGTTTTCATGGAAATAGAGGTTTGAGCAGGGGAAATCGAAGAAGATGAGTCTTTTTGTGGGATCAGATTGTAAGAATGGAATGTCGAAGTGTGTTAATGGGGTGTAGAATTCATGATTGCTGCTTCTTGAAGAAGAAGGGTGAATTCGGCAGTTTTCGAGCTTGATTGCCATTGGAATACTGTGACTGATTTCAGCTCAAGGTTCGTTGACTTCATATAGTATAAATAGACGGATATACCCCTGCCGTTTGACGAAAATATCTAAAAGAGTAGGCGAATTGGAATTCTCCATCTAAAAAATAGGAGAGAATGATGCACCTTTTCCTAAAGGGGTGTTTTATTTTCGACCTTTACTAATTTATTTCCATGCGAAACAGGGCCGCATATGTGGCCGTGTGTGATGCGGTTGGGGCGTGGGAGGGGTTGCGTTGCGGGAGGGCAGCCGCGGCCGATTGGCCCGGCGTACATCGCAGCCGCCGCCGTCCACGGGCGATCGGCGATCAGCGGGAAAGGGTATGCGGCGCTGTTGCAAGGAATGCAGCAGCCGCATTATATTTAATTTATGTTATGTTTGTTTATTTATATGTCCTTGTTCACTGCGCAAAACAAGGGCGTGGCGTGGGTGGGGGTTCCTAGGGGAGGTGGGGGTTCACGGGATTATTTTTTTTAATTTTTTTTTTGTTTTTATTCACTTTTTTACAATTATAAATACAGTAACCTCCTAAAACAATTTTCCTCCTAACACAATATTCATTCTAAATATCACTTTTAATTCTATATTCTCTCGATGTGGAAGGTATTCGATTATTTGGAAAAGATACCTTCTACTAAAAAGAAGACAAATCATTTAAATACAAGGAGATGTACCTTATTGTTCGCAATCAAGTTTGCCGGTGATTCTTTATTTGCCGGCCCTAAAAGATCTAAGATTTTCGTCACTAGTCAATATTCAAATAGCAGCGAGGCCGAATGAATCGATTTGAATGCCTTCATAGAGGAAATCTATGATATATAGTCGCCGCAAGAGACTCATTCAATGGGTCAAAAGACGGCGAGTCGAAGGGGAAGATAAAGCCAACTGAGGACCTGCCATAGATTCCTGAGACCAATCTCAGTGTTAGTATGCCTTGAATCTGTATAGTTTGCCGCTACGCAAACGGGGGTCTCGCCTGTTTTTGTATTGGGCCCTAATTGTTATATTGGGCCCATCCTGTTTTTTGTGCCTATAAATATAGAGAAGTAGGGCACAATTCTGTAATCTGTAGCAGCTACCTTAATACAATCTGTTCTCCATTCTTGCCCGTGGACGTAGCCAACACAACGTTGGTGAACCACGTAAATCTGTGTCTCTTCACGTTTCTGTTTGTCTCGATTACTTTATTGCCCTATTCCGTCACAACACTCAGTTTGCTTCGCTTAGCCGTGTGATATTGCTAAAGCAATACTCGAAAGAGATTTCGAAGGACGCTCTCACGTGACCTGATGAAAGAAAAGAACTACATCAAGTGGTGCTCGAGCACATGGACAAAGAACTAGAATTTTAGGAATCATTTTTAATTAGAATTTATCTTAAATTATGTAATTTTTAGAAATTTAAATTATGTAATTTTTTATATTTAATTAATATAATTTTTAAAATTTAATTAAGTAATTTTTAATTTACTTATTTATTTTGATTTTACAAATATTGCAATATAAATAAAATTTATATGAAATTGAAGAATAATTAAAAAATTATAAAATGAAAAAATAAAATTGTGGCTGAAAATGAGCCTGAAATTTTTTAATTGACATTGTGGCTGAAAATAAAACTAGTTGTGATTGAAAACAATGGCCCTATTATAGTATAGATAACCTTAACTTTATTCTTTTATTTTTTAGATGTTATACATGTACCACTTACAATTATTAATTAGGATCCATTATACGTAATAACGTATATAATATTTTACGTTTTAGTTTTAATTTATAACTCATTATCGAAGTTGATTAATTTATAATTAATATTCGTAACTATTTAAATCTATTGTTTAATTGATAAATGATAATTTAAAAATGATTAATTTCCATTCTGTAATAATTATTTCAAGATATTAAATTTGAGAGTCATACATAATAAATCGGATATAAAAAGGATCTCATCCCTCGTGTTCGTGCATGCCCTCATTAAAAAAATATTGAAAAAACATCCATTTCAGCCTTCCTCCTCGACAACAATCTCAAAAACCACAGCGGTCCAGCCACTGATACCACACTTTTTCCGCCTTGGAATCCAACGGCCCATCAGCAGCTTCGATCGAGGACTCCATGATTTGTTGGCAAAATAAATTGAATTTGTTACAAAATAAGACTTTTCAAATTCAACATTTAAGAATAAGACTTTTCAAATTCAATATTTAAGAGTGAGTGAATGTATGTAGTTGAAAGATTGCATGATTATTTATTTAGTTGATGGTTGGTATGTCTTCAAATTAGTATAATAGTTGAGTTTCATTTGCATCTTTGTAACCCACTCTTGAATCAATAAAACCAAGTTTTTTCTCTATTTTTTTTTTACTTTTTCTCTCCAAATTTCTACAAAATTACCGAGTACGTGTGTGTGCTTGCTCAGTAACTACAATAATTAGCGAGCACTAGTTTGCTGTAACTGCGATAATTAGCGAGACAACATATGCTGTCGGGTGTTCGGTATATTTTGGCGCAAATAATAATATCGGGAAAAAATTGGTAGAGGTTATTGAGTGTGTTCCCACACGAAGGGAGAAACTAGCGAGCACCTTGCGCTCAGTCAACTGCTGAATAAAGAACACCGAGCACAATTGCGCTCAGTAAGGGGTTGGCCTTCTTCACCTTTTATTTCTTATTTCTCCAACTCTTCGTCTCTCTCGCCATTTCTTATCTCTGTCTCTCGCCATTTCCACTTTCTCTCCCTGCAAGCAGTATTGATACGAAACACAATGTGGTTGCATATAATAAAAATTAAATATGGAAGGAAAACCTGTTGGAATTAATGGCAATATCTCCAAGATAGTGACACTGCAACAACAGACAAAAGATCTTTTAGAAGCTGCTATCAAGACTTTCTAGCTTAGGTGTCAGTAATCAATAAATACTAGAAGACTTTCTACATGTAGTAAATAGTAGGGTGGCTTCTATACAAGCAGACTCTCAAGATGTAATTCGTAGACAATGAAATATAGAATTCAAACTCAATTGGAAACAAAACCTTAGTAGTATCAGGAACCAATGAGCACAAAGCGTAAAGCTTTTCCTTCAACTGGCGGCGGTGCTGTCTCTCCGAAATCAAAGTGGTGGATCTATCGCTCTTTTTCCTCTTCTCCGGCGAGGATTCCTCCTCCTCATCCTTTTCCCCTACGTCGCCGTTTTAAGTGCTGCAATCGGGGGCAGTAGTATTAACCTCTGAAACCGGATTCATCAATGTAACATCGTTGTTTAGACAATCGAAGTGGTCTGAATTTTTTGTGTGTATAGTGCGGAATTATGTATTGTGATGAATTGAAATGATATACTGTGGAATTATGTATAATGCTCACCGCCACTGCTAGAGCTTCATCAATGGCGGTACAACCTTCGTCAATGCAAGATCTGTTTATTGAATTTACATTGATCATAATCTCCTTTCTTGAATTTGGTATTTTGTTGGTTGCTTTGTGTGATATCAGGAGAATCGCCTTACCAATGCTAGAAATTCTCCATCAAATTTAAGTTCCAGCTTATTGGTTCGGTTGAAAGTAGAGAATCTTCAGTTACAGGAGATGTGCCTTGTCTTTCCTGAATTATGAATTTATCTTGGTCTGTGTAAATATCTAATTAAATAATTCATATGTTTTTGAATTCACAGATTGAAAAGGTAAGAAGAGGAAATTCTAGGTGATTTGTTGAATGATTTGCAAAAAGAAAAACAAAGATCCAAGTCTCTTGAAGCTCGGTTTGTGTTCATTGATATTTGGTCCTCATCACTATCTTTTCCTTTTAATACATTGTAATCCCTTGGATGACACTATAATTTTTTCGACTGATATGTGGTGTGAATTAGCATCTGTACACTGTTTAGCGATGTTTTATCGAATCTGAGGTTGCATTCTTTGAAACATAGAGGCAGAGGAGAATTAATATGAGGTTGCTACTTGAGCTGGTTGTCAAGGTACTTGTTTTTCCCAAACGATCACTTAAACCGAGCATGGTATTATCTAATCAACTTAGTTGTCTGTAGGTAATTGCAACCAATATTGTCAGAAATGATAGGTCAATGTCTGGCACACATTTACTTTGCGCTTATTCCCAGGTAGAGTTTATCATACACACCTTTATTAAATCTATGTGTGAACTATGTCGGTTTAAATTACAATAATAAAGGACGATTGTTTATTTTTAATTTCAACTCATTTTGCAGTAGGAGGATGCTGGATACTGGACCGATGCAGCAACACTTGCTGCAACTCATTTCAAAGGATCTGATTATGTGAGGTTCTGTTGTATCGTAAATTTGAACAATTTTCTAGTGGTTTGTAATTTGAGTGATGTATCCTGCTGGTTTGCTGAGTGCTATAAACTACTTAGGACCCTAATCTTACTTCAATGACCCTCGGAGTAGTTATTAGGGTGTTCTATCTTAACCACATGTTTGTGCAGGGCATTTATCTTGTACGTAGCAGTAGGCACTCTGCAAGAGGCACTGGCAGCGCTACGCCATGTACAGCTGCCGGACACTGCAGCCATGTTCATATATACATGTTTGCCGTGAAATCTTCCTCGCCCAATTGGATTATGAGGATGATGAAACTTCCAAGGAGAAGGTGTTGAATTTGCCTGGGCTGGACCTCGACCCCTCAAATGAAGAAGTTCAAGTGATTGTAGTTGGTGAATATTTCGGACAGTATCAAAAGAAACTAGTGCAGTTTGTGTAATTGTGCCTATACTATTTTCTTTCATTGGTTAAGTTACATTTTAATAATGTTGTGTCTGCTCATGCTTATAATTTTATACTGCCATGAATTGAAGGTGTTAGCATATTCTTACACTTTCTTTCTTTTTTCTTTTCTTTTTTTCTGTAAATCTCTTTGATGCTAATCAACTGAAGTTATTACTTGATGTTAAAGATGAATACTTAATTTAGTGTTGTTGCTTGTAGTTGTAATATAGTTTTGCCGAGCACCATGGTGCTAGGTAAGTGCTTGATATTTTTGCTCGATAAGTGCTCGTTATTTTTGCTCGATAAGTGCTCGTTAAATTGGCAACGAGCGTAAGGTGCTCTGTATTTTAGTTTTATTGAGCACTTTTGCCTATTTATGAGTAGCTCGGTGCTCGCTAATCGACATTTCTTTTGTATAATGAATCAAATTTGGACTATGTATAAAATCACCCTAAAAGCAATAGGTTAATACCTCTTATGGCTAATTTGGTATGAATGATTAGAGCATATAATATATCTATAACACCTAATATCTACAAAACATATGTCTTTTATAAATTAAAAGCATACAAATATTATACAGATTTGTAGAATTTTGTATATCACCTCTTATGTGATATATATCCTAATTATAAAAAATATTAATTATATTTAATCTTTATATATCTTATCAAACAATAAATGAAATTTACAAATCTTTTAATACATAAAAAATATTTCAATTAAATCTACGACTTTTTTTTATTCATACCAAGTATCAAACGAATGAGTATCTAAATATATGCTAAATTACAAATCAATCAACCACCAACATTTTCAAAATCGTGTCCGGACGACCACGAATGGGCGCTGATCTTGCCTAGTTGGCGATCCGGGAAATCCATATCAACCAAACAAATGAAATTAAAGAAAAACAAAACTAAAATAATGACAACGTCGTCGTCTTCGTTATATTTGCCGCCAACTAATCTTCAATAAACGGGAACCGCCCTCTTCGGCCGCTATTCCACGCCAAAGATGTTCAGCTGCACCATCACTACAGAGCACCATCCGAAAGATATATGGACTAGATTAGGTTATTGAGCTTTAATTAATTATGGTTGGACCATTAATTAATTAATGCAGACAAAAGATAATAAGCCCTTAGGCATAGGGCCCATGTAGTAGTTATTATATATTTTCCTATTGTAGAGAAATAAGAAAGAGAGATGTTAATTCACCAGTTCTGGAACGTTTAGAACGTGGGAACTGATTTATTTTGTCACACAAATAATACGTATGTTCAATCGGATTGGCATACACGTGGATAACGAAAATAGTGGATTCATTTGCAGGATGCCAGATTCGATCAAACGTGAAAATCAAACTACACAACAAGTAAATCTTCTTTTCGTTGTGTGATTTGCATGCTCAACTCACGAGATCAATTATGAATCTAGATCTGTTATTCTTGTCTAGCTTCGGCTGCATCATTATCAGATAATGACAAGAATACCTAACAGTGGTATCAAAGCCTAGGGCTCGATTCTTAATTGATTTTGTGGTCTGTTAATCGTGGATTAATTTTAAAATTAAATTTGTAATTGGGTTTTTGAAATTGAAATTGGATTTCTGAAATCGAAATTGGATTTCGAAAATCGAATACTGTGGTTCGGTAACCGATCGCCGGAAAAGGCAATGGATGCCCGGATTCCGACTACCGGAGCGACACTGTCGCCGGCAACAGGGATGCCACCGGCACTGCGCAAGGTGCTCGCCGGAGGGCAGTCGTCAGCTCGGCTTAGAACCGCCGGATCTGTCACAAACAGAGCTTTCACTGACAGTCAAGGCCGCTCACGATGGAGCCACGACGGGTCCCCTTGGAAGCGACACCAGGTCGCAACGATGACGGGCGCAGGCTGGGAGACGACGCGTGCGGAGGGGGCGCAAGACTCGACCACTGGTGCGGCTCGAGCTTGGTCGCGCACCCCTCCCACAAATCGCTCCGTGCGACAGCCGTTCCTGCTCGACGAATCCGGACTTCCGATGTGGTTTTCGTTGGCTGTGGGCTCAGACTGTGGTGGCAATGGTTGTCGTCGATGTGGCGGCGGTCGGTGGCAAGCGGGGGACGTCGCTGAGGCAACGGGAATTGAAGTTGCGGCGGCGCGATTTCTTCTCCAAAACAGAAACCCTCACCCAATTCGCGGGTTTCGGGTCGGTCATGCGGGTCAGTCTCGCGGGTCGGGCTCTGTTTGAAACTGGTTTGCTGTGTTTATATTCCTCTGCAGTTGGGCTATGGGCAGTTGTTTAATTGAGCTTCGCCCTTAACAGCTCGACTGCTGTTGCTGAAATTTTGGCTCGGCCGAAATAAATTGCCAAACACCCATTTATGGGCTATTATGTAATTTAAAAAAAATCTATGTATATATATTATTAATTTGGAATTAATAATATTATATGAATTAATTTATTAATTAGATTAATAAATTTAATTTAGTATTATTATTTTGAAATAATAATATTGAATGTATTTC
>JAYDZE010565748.1:0-30606 GCA_034509125.1 Monilaria moniliformis
TGACCACTAGCTATTGCTCCAACCATAGCTCCCACATTTGATAAAGAACCAAATAAGGAGAACTGTTGCAATTATTTCAATCACACTATGAAATCAACAAACATTGATGCAATCACGATAGTGAAATAGACTGCAGCCAACCTGTGAGACGGTGAGGTTAAGATCCCTGGTAATATCATTTTGTGTTGGTGAGGAATAACCACACTGCATAACCAATAATTGACACTGGTTTAGCTCCTCTGCAGTAGTTTCATATTTGCACAGAAGAACAGATACTCAAAGAAGATAGCAATATACACCACTGCAAAATCCGTTCCAAGAACTACCGGTAGAATAGTTTAACCGATTTGTAGTTCAACAACTCCGACTCCAATAATCAAATGAAAAATGATATGCTGATGAAATGCAATCTAAAACTCTAGAACTATGCAATAGCATCTTAAATAGTCAGGGAATACATCACATCCATGATAAATTTCAACATTTTTGAGTCTCAATTCTATCCTTTACATACTAAGCCTCAGTTGCAGAGCGTAGAACGAGGGTTGCAACAACAGGAAATTTCACTTGATTCTTGTACGTGATATTCTATTTAATCTCCAAAACATGACACACTGCAAGAACACAACAGCTGCAATGAAGCAGTTTAAATTAATAAAGTTCAGCACCAATTGAAATCAAACTATACAATCAGCCATATCAAGTAGAATTCCACTTTAACATCCTAACAACTTTTGATTCATCATCTCAACCGCTTTCAATCAAAAAATCATTGAACAAAAAATGAGAAGAAAGTTGAAGAGAGGCAGTCTAGTACAGTGAAACCAAACTGGATAGGACCCAAGGCAACGATGAAGACGCAAGCCAAGACTGAGATAGAGCTGTCCCTTATGACTTGAGAAGACCCCATCAAACTAGACTGCCTCGAACCCATTCGATACCAACTCCCAGTATGTAGAAATGGCTTCCGCAGATCGCCCCTCCCATCTTCCACTTCATCCCCGAAACTCATCTCTCTCTCTCTCTCTCTCAAGAAAATGGAAGCCCACTTCCGAAAAATTGATTCTTTAAAACCTCTCGATCAATAAAGCGGTGACACAATCGACTTGTATGAGTTGCAAGTAATATCATATAGAGTTTCAATCCAAGAAAACAGCTTCAACTGAAGGAAACGGAAACCTACTCGAACAAACTGAGTTCCGGAAGGTTCTCAATGAAGAAAGGGTTGTTTTGTGGCAGTTTATTTGGAGACGACAGCGTGCCAGAAGGAACCGTGTCAGCTTCTGAGTTAAACGTGAAATGTATTTATATGATGGCGGCCATATTTTTCCTGTGTGAACTATGCAGCCACTCAACTGTTTGAAGGGGCAATTCCAATTATTTCATTATTTTGCCAGCATCTGCATCCATCAATTTTTCTGCGTATTAATTGATTAGGGAAACGAACTCGCTATACAAAACGGATAAGCAAGAAGACAAGCAAACACTCAACAACACACGTTCCCTTTCGGAGTAAAAGAAAATAAAATAAAATTCATATCTGCTGCCGATTTATGTTTTTTATTTTGCCTGTATACATACTAGCTAGCAATGTGAGCAATGATTAACAGTAATATTTTTATAAATTTAAGCTTCTTACATATTGATTGTGAAGGAGGCGTTTTACCCATAACGCAAAAGAATTGCTGTTAAGAAAACTCCACAACATAAGGAAGAAAAAAAAAGGATGAATAGTCCCACTTCACACTTCAACTAGTAGTACTTTTTTTCTTGGAACAGAGAAAGGACTAGAATGATTGGGAAGTAAAAAAAAAAAAATCTCTTTCGTGTATTAATTAATATTGAAAGTCAGTAAAATACACATCCCTGTCATTTTCTAACGAAAACTAAGATTTTGGACCATATGTTTCACCTACACATAATTTTCCAACTTGTGCATTAATTGATTTAAGATATCATCATGGAAGATGTGATACCAAATGGCATGCATATACTAGTATCATTTTTCCAACACATTAAATTCAGGAGATGCGTTGAACTATGAAGTATGTAAAGTTCTGCAGAATAAAAATAATATATACTGTGATGAGATGTATTGCATTTTATGTGTAAAAATGATTTATTAGTATTCTGTTACTTATTTCATTTTACATAAATATTTTATGGACCAACAAGAACTACTGTATGCTGTGTGACACTAATTTGAGCATTCTGGCAGAGGCCAGGCAATGGTATTTTTTGTTGGTCGATGCTTTTTCTAAAAGATTTTGACGTTCTAATTATGGTTGACATCGTTTTTTTCTTGCAAATGTAGGTGCGGTGGTTGGTGGATTATTAGAAAATACTTGTATTTTCTTATTTTAAAAATCAATTGGTAAAATAATAAAGTAATAAGAATTCTTAAAATCAAATATAATAATACAAAGACTTAGTAAAACAAAACAAAAAATACTACAAGGATTTATTAGAACAAACAATAAAAATACAGAAACCTAAATATATGTTTTGCCAAGTATATTTAGCAAACTAGCATTTCTCACATATCATGCACAATAAATTTTGTACGCATATTAAATTTGAAATAATACGCATATACTTCATCAACTAATAATAATAAAAAAAATAAGACAAATATGAAATGATATCTATTAGTTATGTTTACCAAATAATAGTAATATTATACTTTTGTGAATAAAAGTATGATGTATAAAACTTTTAGTTGTATAAATATATAAGTGCAGTGTAAAATTGTTGTATTTGAGGTTGTTTGTTATTTAGAAACGATTTGTCTCCAAAGAGACGTCCAAGAAGTATAGATTTGAGTCTATTAACAGCAAAGTATATAGTTCAAATCTCACTATTCATTCTCCTCCAAATCAAAAAAAGAAAAAAAAAAAGAAGAAACGTTCTATTTCATATTAGAAAAATTAACATTTTTGCAAAACACATTTGAAATGTTTGTATGTCCTAAAATAATGTTTTATTGGTTAGAACGTTTGCTTTTTTGTCTATACGTTGTTTTCGTAGCTTTTTATTGTTATTGTTTTTGTTCTGAACTGCTGCTGTACGGATACTCTATTGCTCGCCAATTTTTTACTTGAGCATATTTTCTTTGTATTAGAAAAATCTTGCTCACATTATTTATCTCATCTTCCCACTATCTACATATTTATATCCACAATTTTATCTACTACATAACAGATCAAGAATAAATTAATAATCACGAATTATGAAAATTGTGATCCCAGTTTCCTGGACCAGCCCGTGGTGGGCCCACCTCTCGGCCTTCCGCCACAAGCCTGCCTCCATTTGGGCCGAAGATGGGCTCTTCCTTAGCCTACGAGCAGCTCAACTTTGCTTTGCATTCCATTTCCTTCAAATTATTACTGTCTTTGTCTTTGCATAAGGCCGACACTGTTGTCATACTCTGCAAGCCGGGCCTTGAGCTGGTGGAGATTGTTATTAATTATTGACATCTCTAATAATACATAATAACAAATATAGTCAAGAATATAATCTAGATTCATAATTTAATTATGTACTGAGCTATAGATTACACAACATGCAAAATACTTGTTGCATAATATACTTCCAGTAACTAAGCGAATCCTAAAGATGAATCTACCACTATTGGCATCCACGTGTGCAAATCCGATGTAAGAACAATTTTCAGTACAAGCAATTCAATCTTCTTAAGCTAGTAAATCTTAATTTAACTACATGTATTTTGTTTGACAAAGAATCACTTTGCACTGTAATTTAAAGTAGAAATTTGAAAACATCTTCATACTTGGCTAAAGTTCAATGATTGAGTTGTTGACCGTGACGGAGCATGATGATGAAGCAAAACAATAAGGCTAGAGTTTAGTCAATCGATGCTAACAGAGCATCACAAAGAACGAAAATGATGAGGCTATGATTTAGTTAACAAAATCCATCTAAAAGTATAAACTTGTACATGTCCTTAAAATTCAATTAAAAGTTATTCTAATACTTATTCTCGTCTCGAATTTGTATAATAATACCCTGCGATTACAAAAATCAATTTTAATTAATACGTATAATAAGTTGCTACAATTATTGATTTTTCATTGAAATAACAATCCGAACACTACAAAGTAAACATAATAATAAATAGAATATTTCACATATGAATACTGATTAATTAACGCTTGAATCCATCTAAATTTATATATACGTATATGTCCTAAATTTGAGTAAAAATTGATTTGATTACGGTACTACCCCTTTTTGTCCCAGACATGTATAGTAATATCTGTTAATTCTTAGAATCTGTATAAATTTATAAAATATGTAAATATTAGATATAAGTCGTTATAATAATTAGTTGTATATCTTAATAAAACTTGAACTTTACAAAGTAAATATTAATAATAAATAATATAATTATTTACCAAACTTATATGATATGAATTTAAACAATGCATATAACACCATGCAAGTTTTGCTATGCAAGGTATGAATTGACCAATTCATACTATAAATTCAAAGCCTTAGCACTGCAAAGTGGTGGCGGCAGGTGACTGGCAATAGCAGGGTAATATTGAAGAGAGAAATAAAAGTAGAGAGAGAAATAAATTGAAGATAGATAAGAGAAATAGGTAGAAAGACATTTTTATCCAAAAATCTAAAACTCAGCTATATTTTTGTATTTTTAGGTTGATAAATTGGTTCAGAAATCGCTTCAATTGTTAGTCGGTCCATGACATGTTGTGGCCTGTCAAGGTTAACTAAGTATTTTAAATTTTATTTTTTTGCCAATCTTCGCTCCTTTGAATTTATGATGAGGAATAAAACAGTTTTCATCCTTATAACTTGATAGTATTATAGTATATATATTTATTTATTTTTTCCAACGAAATTATTTATCTTTCATTCCGTACTTATCGTGTTTTCGGTGTAGGGTTTCTATCGGGGATGCTTACTATATTTCTAAATTTATTATTTTACTTTTGGAGTCCAATTCATGTATAATTGGCAACAATTATTTACTTCAAGTTACATTTATCCGATGATATCGAATTGATGTTTGTTAGTTTATGTTCGATGAATTTAAGTATAAGAGGAAAGCGCACTATTAATTTGGTGATATAATATAATTTTTATATAAGAGAGCATGTATTTTTCACGGTTAACTCTCGTAGTTATTGGGTAAAATTTAATTAAATCCAAATAACTGACGTTACTAAAATACAAAAGGGCGTAAATTCTTTACCACCTTGTGAAGTAATCTTGAGCGGACCCGTGAATAGTTAAAAGAGAGTAAATGAAATAAAAAGATAGATTCCAAAGGCAGGCTAGTTTTGAAGTCCAAATGGGTAGAAGTTGTACTAGTCTTCCATTGCAAGTTACGAAGCACAGTAGCATACATCCATGCAGAGAGTGAGAGTGAGAGTGAGAGAGAGAGTATGACAGGAAGGTAAAGACATTGCTTGGGGGAAGGCATGGGAGCCTCTGCCACACTTTGCAGACCACACTATATACATTAAGACAGCGATCCGCACACTATTGCCCCATCTTTTTCCTCAATCACAAATACGTTCACTCCAATTCCATTAATACCAAACTACATATATTACATCATAATACCTAATTCATAAATATGTGATGTGACGTAATACATTACACATATGGTATGTGGTGATTATATGCGTTTATCGTATATCCAGCAATACATGGAAACATAAACTAAGATAGGTCTTGGGATGATCTAATAACACTCTTGAGTATTTCTACTATTAGATGTCTCATGCTCAAATTCTATCATCGTTTTTATAGGTTTGAGTATATCATATTTAATGTTATGACCAAACTAGCACTAGAATACTTCAAATATTATTCAAAACTAGAATAATTTAGAGATGGCCATTTCCCGTAAGATCTAGTGATTTTAATATACAAACTAGCTACAGTTGTCCCACTGAGGATGACTTAATAAAGAAGTGGATATTTTTGTCCATAGAGCTCACAAACTCAAATCTAACTAACATGTGGCTGTTTAGTATTACTCGAGATTGAAACATACATATGTTGCGCGGAATAAGTTATATAGACGCATGTATAAAGTAGAAGAGAAAAGGAGTATGATCTAATCTGATCCGCACTTATCCCGAAATTAGCGTTTTAGGTGGTGATGGGGGTGCTTCTTTTAGGAAAAAGAGAAGGTGGGATTATGTGGTATGTGGGTGGATAATTAATGTTGGTGTTGAAAAACAAAAAGCCTGCGCAGGGGGTCAAATCCGCCTCAGTCACTCACCCCCATACATTTTTTTTATATATTTATTCAAATGTGACAGCTCACAACAAAATCCTCTATTTTGGAATCATATTTTATATTTCAAAACCATAATTCATCTCCTTTGTAAACATTCATGACGCTATATGAATATAAATCTCAATTCTCTCATTTCTCGTGTTAATTTTTTTTCATGACAAACAATTATAAGTGAGACTCAAATAATAACATTCAACATCCAAATTATTGGTTTTTGACAAAATATTTTGAGCTATACATAATTATAATTAAATATCTAAATTATTGACATAATTTGATAAAAATACCTGATCAAAAAACTAACAAATTTTTTTCTTAATTCAATTCCTAATCACAAAAAATCTACATAGCCCGTCGGATGGTAACGTGAATTTAACAGAAATATGAGCTAGCATCAAAGTAAAGTAGCTCGCTTCTCAAAAATAATAAAGATTTCTGACGAGAAAAAAATTAAATTTCAAAACTTTTTTAATTGTTCCTGATAATTTAGATATTTATTTATGATCATGTAATTAAATATTTTTGTTAACATGTCAATAATTTAAAATTTCGATTACGAATTATGCATATTTTCAGATATTACAGTTAAAAACTAATAGCATGGTTATTAAATCGTAATTCTTGCTAGTGAAAATACGACACGATATAGAATGTATATGTATAAGAAATCCTATACGTGGGTGGTTAAAAAAATTGGGGTGGAGTGCAATAATGAAGGGTGGGATGGGACCAAGTGGCAGGGCGTGGGAGAGGACGAACATGACATTGTCGGTTGTTTTTTGTGTTCAGATGGATTGTTAATCTCGGCAGTTGTTTCCCACTTATCTCTCTTCACCCCCCTCTCTCTCTCCTCCCCCCTTTAGCTTCATCACAAGCAACCAACCTGTCTCTTGTTGGATACTTAGTTGGCTGTTGGAACCACTGCAACACACTCTCGCCCCACCCTACACTGCCACTACTAGTAACAATTCTTCCGTTTTTCTTATCAATTTTTCGAAATTTTCGCACCCCTCTTTTGCTAATCTGGGTTCTTCAGCTGTGATTTAGTTGAGGTTTAAGAGTAGACGTACAACCAGCTTAGGGAGTCGTTGAGATGGTCGATGCCGTGTGTTTTCTCTCAATAAATTCTCTCTCAATAAATTCTCTCTCTAACACTAATTAGGTCTTGGTTATCTAGCTATAAATGGATTTGCAAGCGAGGGTTGTTGGGATTTGCACTACAAGTTTAAATAATTATAGTCTGCAGATCATTAATCCCAAATTTAGAGTTAGTTAAAGCTACTATCTTGATCGTTTTTAATTATCCAAAAAATATTACTTTAATTTTTAGTGGCTGAGATATTTCTAGGGTTTATCAAGAATGTCTTTACCTGGCGAAGAGAAGGAAATTAGGGTACAACCTTCTTCCCTAGGATACAACATCAGCACCCTCGACAACCCACAGGAGAAATCGCGGAGCTCCGACCCGTATTCTGGCGGATCCAAGCTGAAACCCGGGTCCAACAACCCGCGAGTGAGCTATCGCGAGTGTCTGAAGAACCACGCCGCCAACATCGGCGGCAATGTCACCGACGGCTGCGGCGAGTTCATGCCCAGCGGCGACGAGGGCACACTGGAGGCGCTCAAGTGCGCCGCCTGCAGCTGCCACCGCAATTTCCACCGGAGGGAGCACCACGGAGAGTCCACCGCCGCGGCCACGGCTATGGTGCACCCGCTCCAGCTCCCGCCTCCGCTGCCGTCCCCCTCCATGAGCCAGCACCGCGCCGGCGGCGGCGCCCACTGGAGCCCGATGGTGCAGCCTGTGAAGATGGCCTTCGGAGGGGCCGGGAGCGCCGGCACGGACTCGTCGAGCGAGGAGCTAAACTTCAACGCGTTCCACTCGAACGCGGTGGCGCCGCCGCCGCCGCAGTTCGTGGCGAAGAAGAGGTTCCGGACAAAATTCACGACTGAGCAGAAGGAGAAGATGCTGGAGTTCGCGGAGAAGCTGGGGTGGCGGATCCCCAGAGAAGACGACACCGAGGTGCAGAGATTCTGCGCCGAGGTTGGGGTTAAGAGGCAGGTTTTCAAAGTCTGGATGCATAATAACAAGACTTCTTCTTCTTCTTCCAAGAAAATTCCCCAAGAATTTTAGAACGTTGTTATTAATTTTGTATCCAATGTGACATCGATTTGGGGGGATTTATTATCAATTATTATGATCTTTAATCATATATATATTAGTTTAGATGAGCATGCTATTCTAGTGATGGGTAGATTGTTATATTGATATAGGGAATATGCATGCTTCTTTGTTAGTAAGTAACAACTTAATTTCTCTCTATTCATATTTCTTTAAATTTATTTATGTTATGGTTGTTTGATCAATGCTTGGGCTTGAGTTTGGGAGAGGAGTGTTTAGTGTAGTGTACTCGTTCATGGATACGGCTTTACAAATTGAATGCCTGTTTTACATTTATGAATGCATAACTGGTTCAAGTTTTTCCACAAAGGAATCACCTTGTAAGTGCTTGCTTGTTTTATAGGTTTTCATAGAGTTGTTGTTTATTATTAGAGCTGTATCTGATGCAGATGCACGGTTTTAGTGCAGAAAGGTTCCGAGCGAAGCAATACAACTTGTCCTGTGAAAAAAGCAAGCAGGCTTTGCATTGAATAACGAATTTTCACATTTCAAGCAATTCGACTATGCACATCTTTTATTATATATATTTCGGTTTAATTTGGAGTTCTGTTTTCTTGGGATAATATCAAATCCACCCTGCTATTTCAAGGGTGAAAAAACTAGCATAATAGTTCAACGTTTTAGCAATTTTAGACATGTGTGTGCCAATTTTCGACCAAAATTATGCACCTAGTATTTTTTTCTCTTAAAATGTGATGATGCCATGGACATTTGCTGCATTCTTGGAGTAAAATGATTAATTGGATTTGTTTTAAAAATTCGCTGCATTCTTGGAGAAAAAAGTGTTTAGTTAACAAGAATTGTAATGAAATCTTGAAATATATATGTCCATCTATACAAATTAATAAAGGGTCAATTGTTGAGACCTTCAAATCAAGACTAGTTCAGTCCATCGATGACCTTAGTAGTGGGGTGGGGGTGGGGTGGGGGGGGAGATAGCGAGAGAGAATAAGACAGAAAAATGGGGGGAAACAAAAATGGAAAAGGGCAAGAAGTTTTAAGACCTAGGAAGATATCCAACCCCATGTCACAATTTCTCACTCAACACCCCCGCTTAATACATGTCACACCACTATTGATTTAGAGAGATTTTAGTTAGATAAGCTTTATATGCATAATATTACAGATAATTTTTTATTAAAAATAAAATTATATAAAAGATTAGTATGGATGTTTTCTCTATAAATAGAGCATGATATGTGATATTTTCACAAACAAACTAAATATCACTCTCCTAGTGCATCATAATCTTAATCATTCACGCATTTATTTGCAGCTTTGTTTATTTATTTTCAATTTACATTTCAATTCTTGTAATTTTCAGTTTGTTATGATGTGATTAATTAAGTATAGGGTAATATAATTTTATATAAATATAAATTTAAAAAATATAAAGTACATAATAAATAGTTCAAAATAAAATAAAACAAAAAATATTTTATGTTGGATTGATATCACAAATAGAAATAAAAATCATATTATTTTAGATTGTGTATTTAGATAAGAAAGAAATGAATATTTTACTAAAAGATTAAATTGGATTAAGTTGCGTGTGAATTCGAACGACATGGAAATGTCATTTCAACTTCGCCTTGCATAGTAACTAAGTAAGAGATAATAACTTCTGACTAGACACATATTTCCTTAATGATTACATTTTTCCAATTTTCATGTCGGAGAAAATTCATCAAATATTGGAGTTTAGAGATAGAAAAGTGAAACAATTAGTACAACTTCTAAGAAGAACCTGAGTATTTAAACCAAAACCTTATTATCAAATTCGAAATTATAAGGTAAAGGAAATTTTCTGTAACTTAGGTAAACCCATTTTGGGACCAATCATATTTAACTGAAACTATTTTTTGTTGCAAGCTAATGATATCGTATTGATTAATTTTTTCTTGTACTAAAATTTTCAATTTTAACCCTGTTTCCAATTTATTTTAGCCTATTTATAAGTTTTGTACTAAAATTACATCTCTATATTTTATTTCCATTTTCTATAATATGCAAGTGCATCACGAACATATTCTATATTCTATATTAGCATAGAACTCTAAAACGGTGCACGTTGAGCTTTTCAACTATACTCTATATATGATACAGAATATTGGGTTTACAATCTACATATGGGGTACATTCGTTGAAAACTTTTCAGTTTAATTATATTCACTATTTGGTGAATACCAAATTATAACTATACGATAATATATAAGACGCATAAATTAAATAGTTATTTGAATTGCAACAACACAAAATTCTGACATAAATTAATGAAGTCGTAGATCATGCGAAAATAATTCCTGAAAATTCGTAATCTTATAAAAACAAACGCAAAAATTATATAGGATTGGTAGTTAATGACGTCATAGCATGTAACATTAATTATAGGTTGCAATTATAAATTTATTTTATAATTTCAATTATCAAATATTTTTTAAATAATTTGAACTTTGCTTCATAGTTTGATTTACCCAATGCCATTTTTCAACGCCGAATATGCAACTAGAATGGTAAACTTATTGACATAAATATTTTTCCACATCACTACTCGAAACGACGTCATTCTACACTAATTAATATGAATATTTGACATCTACAGCCAAATTAGTGTAGACATTTCTTTTTACATAGAATTGTATGGTAAGATTAAACACATGCAAGTATAGAGCATATAATAAAGAGCTTTTATGTCTTTCAGAAAAGAATCATGTTCTCTTTTACGCAGTCTAATCACATGTATCAAGGTATGGATATTTTTCTCCTCTCCTTTAATTAATCGTTATTTAGAAAAGTTTAGTATTTAATTTAATTTTTTCTTTAACCTTGCTTTCTGTGAACGCGCGATTCATCAGTTGAGATAATATCTTATCTAATTACGAGTGTTGTGAGGAAATATTTACTATTCATGATCGTCAAGATAGATTAAAATAGTAAAGACTAATCTATTGTTTATTTAAGATAAATTTGAAACTTGAAATATTATAATTCTTTTATTATATTAGCGATTTAAGATAATAACTTGCTTCATTCATATTTGCGCAAATCCTTCTGATGAAAATAAAGATATCTAATCTTATATGCTGTCAAGCTTAATGATTAACGACCAATGATGTGATAATTTCAGTTTACTTGATATTATCCTCTTAAAATTGCATTAAATTTATCTCTTCACGTGTCTTAAGATTCCAAGCAATCATCACAAACGACATATGCATCCATTTTAATTATATCCTAAGCCTCAATTTGAATTTGATAGGTGTGATAAAAATTAAGATAAAAATATTTATCTTAACCCAATAGTTTAATTTGGGCATTTGATTGCTGAGATAAAATTTATCTCGGCCCGTCAGACTTGGTAAATTTAATCGCGGCGGCCCCAAACAGTGGCCAAAAGGCCCAAAACAAACCTGTCTTCACTGTTTCTCACGGTTACATAATCGTACCAATTTGGTGAGATAACTCACTGTCTGGGCATGATAACTCAGTTCTGCAGCTTCTGCCCTCTTTCTCTGAAAGAGAGCGCCAGCTTCTCCCTCTCTCTCTTTCTCACATCCGGCCAATGCAACTCTTTCTCTTTTCACGCTGCCTCTCTTCTAGTTTTGACGAACACAGCCTCGCCGTCTCCCTTTTAGAGCCCGGCGCCGATCTACAGCAACCACCGCTGCTTCTCCTCTCCCTCCATTCTCTTCGTTCGAAGGGGATCGATTTTTTGGAAACAGTAGAAAGATTTTGATTTTGATTCTGGTGGGTGTGTGTTTGGCAGCGACGGTGGGCGGTTGGGGGGTGGGGTTCTGGTGTGTGTGTGTGTGTGATTGGCAGCGGCGGCGGACATTGGGGGTTGTGTCTGGTGTGTGTGCGTGTTTTGGTAGCGGCGGTCGAAGGGGAAGGGTGCATGTGAGGTCTGGTGCCGAATAGTCCGCAACCCAATAAGATTGGCCCGAAAATAGCCAGCAGCCCGCAATCCAATAGGGTTGGCCGAAGATAGCCTGATGTTGACCTGAAAATTAGCGAGTTCTTATTATTTAGTTTTCAAACTTTATTACTTTAAATTTTTTCCAACTTTTGAAAGTTAGTGTGACAAGATTTTTTTATCTCTCAAATATATGTAAAAATGTATTTTGATTCAATATTAGAAAATTATATTCACTATTTCATTATTTTTCATATTTTACTATAACATTTAATATAAAATATTTAGATTCAAAATTTAAAAAATGATAATCAGCTATGAAAATATATGTTCTTACTCCTCTGAGAGTTACAATAAGTTTTGAGTTAAAATGATATTTATTTATGAATGTATTTTTTTGTTAGAAATATACAATTATCAAGACTAGTATATTAATTAATTTTTTTAATTTTTGTTGAGCCCGATGGGTTAATTCGAAACTCGACACTTAGGATTAGGGTTAAGAATTTATAGCCAGAAAAATCACAACCCGAATGACTCGTACTGAATAGATTGAGTTAGGATTAGGGTTAGGATTGGCCCGAACTCGAGCAAATTAGCCTGATCGACAATTCTAATTAATATTCAATTCAACTTAATTATTAATTAGTTAATCATTAATAAATCATATGCACCATTAATCTTATTGTTAATTAATTAATTATTAATTTAGATTACTCAATGATTAATTAATTAATTATTATCAATAATGAGATAAATATAATCATATTTTTAGAAAGGACAAGAATGTCATTTAACATCTAGGTTATTAAATATCTTACTTATTTTTATTTTTATTTATATCTTATCTACCGAGCAATAATAATAAAAGTTAATCTTAATTCTTATTTTGATTGTTATCACAACTTTTATTTATCTTATCATATCTTGTCATGACTATCAAATGTGGTTATTGTGATTAATAAACTTTAATTAAAAATTAATAAATTATAATTGAGATTAATAAGTTGTAATTATAAATTAAAGGATTCAAATTAAAATAGATATACCATATAATGCGAATGTACGTAATAGGCAATAATTGCACCGAAATATGCGAGAACTTGGAAAATGAAAGGAAATGGCTGTTGGTGTGGAGCCCATCTGACTTAAAACAAAGAGGCGCATAGTATCCACCAAAAAGAAATGAAAAAGAAAGAAGAGGGAATAAAAAGTAGAAATTTAGATTTGGGCAACCATTTCGATTTGAATTCACCTGAAATTTCAAGGGGCAGTCAGACTTTGGCAGATTTTGATTTATTCAAATTATTTCCAAGAGCTGCTACATAATTGCAAATGTTCATCTATTTCTAAATTAGGTCTTGTGTTTCCTTTATCCTCAATTTGTATGCTTTTTAGATAAGTCCAGTTTCTATCACTTATTAGACAGTATTCTCTTGATTGCTTGATTCTCTAAAGCTTTTATTTATTTATTTATTTATTTATGTTTTTGTGTAGTTTTTTAGGTTTAAGGAAAAAGAGAATAAAGCGAAAAAGGTGGAGAACGAAGTAGAAGATAGCAACAATCAAAGCCACGACATCACTCTCTTGGAGCCATAGCCTCAGCCTGACAGAAAAGATCGGGCCGGGCCTCCCGGTCCAAGCCCATCAGCTTTTCTTAGAAAATGGGCTAGGTGGGCTTGGCCCGAAAATCCACAGGGTACGAAATAGTGAAATCCAACCTCCTGAAACACTTTCAAATTTGTTGAGTTTCATTTGATTATTTTGGACAAAATCCCATCGAACGTAAACAAATTTGAAAAGAGAGAAGGAAAGAAAATAACAAATATTCAATAACTCACATGTTAAATGGAGTAATAAGTAGAAACAAAAATAAATAAATTTGAATGATAATAAAATCACATATTGATCAGTATATTACGCCATTAAACTACATATGGGTTCGATATCGCGTTTCAGCCTACTAATAATCTTAGACTAATTCTAAAATTATAACGAAAAATCTTAATTACTTTTATTTTTTATTACTAATTATAAAATTACTATAATATATCTAATATTTTTAAAAATTCAATGGGGGTTAGTGCCCCTACTTCCCACTCTAGATCTGTCCCTAGTATAAGCGTTTTGGGTAATTAAGCTCACATGATTAAATACCGGTTACATATCTATTTTTGAACTATATTTAATTTACTTCTAAAATATAAATAATATATAATTCAACGTTTGATTCTTAATTTCCCGATGGCATATTTAATAGGCTATGAATTTTAGTTGCCTACATATCAGAAATATTAGGGAATGTTGAATAATAAATAAATAAATAAATAAAAATAGCCTCTTGGACCTCGGTTGTATAATTTTAAAGTTAGTGGCTGAGCCCAAAGATTGTGATTTTTCAAGCAATTAACCTTTGAGATTTAACTTATAAGTTTTATACGTTTATTAGGGATATTTGTCTTAATTATCTAATTAATTAAATTTATTTATTCAGAGAAAACAATATATTAAATACACGTAATATTTTATACGGTTAATTGGCTATAAATCATTCAACTTAGTTAATTTTGGTTTTTTCTATAATTTTAAAATTGATGTTTAAATACATAAATTTAAATATATTCTAAAATTTTCCATAAATTCATATTCCAACAAAATTAAAATTGACTTGACACAGGAAATTGACGATGTGGCATCGAAATAGACGATCAACGAATCCAATAATGAAAACGACGTCGTTTTAATTATTTAAATTCAATAACCAAAACTTGAAATTCAACTAATAATTTGAATTAACGAGGGATTTCGGAATAAATTAAAATTTGAATTAACACTTTTTTAAAACAAAAGATTCTCCTTCTCTCTCTTATTTCTCTCTCTCTACCTTTACTTTTACACAATTTAACCATTTTAGAAAGTTAATTTCTTCTATGTTCTCGATTTTTCAACATAAACTTCCCCATGAAGATTGAAGACCAATTAAAATAAATTATCCAAGGCGAAATAAACCATACCAACACATCTTTACTATTTTTAGCCCATTCTTCCAATTCCCATCTTAAATCAGTCTTTTGTTCATTTATGAGAGTGACATTCTGAAGAGAAACCACATCTGTGCCTCAAAGCCTTTCATGAAAAGTTCAAAAATAAACAACGGCAGAAAATTATAGTTCTTTCTTATTTTCTTGAACCTTAATATTAAAAATTTTTGATGTTAAACAACACTTCGATTGCTGAAGAAGACGAAAATCCCTTTCACGTATTTTACTCGAACGCATCTGCTTTTTTTTATATGGCAATGGAGTATGTACTCATGAAGGATTTGCTCATCACTGCAGCTTGAGATTCCTCATAAGCCTGTTGAAGTTCATAATAAAGAAAATATGAGGAAATGTGCTGAAAATGATTATTTCTATTTTTCTTTCTTTCTGGTAAGTGTAATTATATAGGTGAAAGATGATGTTCAATGCTTCTAGTCACTTCTTCATAATGTGAACTTGATCTTATTCATTGCTGCAATATATATTTTTTAATCAAACGCAAATATCTAAGAAAATTCTGTCGGAATGTGTAGAAACTTAATTTTAAAAATGATGCATCATGTGATATGATATTATTTTATCATCGTAACCAAAAAAAAGGTAAAAAATAATGCTTTAATTAAATAATAAGAAGGCCATGTGCGATGATATAAACTAGTAAGATTAGATCTCATGTGGTGCCATCAAGGAAAATTAAGATACCATATTTGGTGTCTTCTTGCAAAGATGCATGAATGTATGCATCATCACTCTTTTCTTTCATTCCCTTCACTTCAAAGAGTTCCTTCTTTCTTTTTTGACAAGTATAGTAGAAGCAAAGATTTAAGCCATTTTTGTAGCTAATTATGTTAGCTTTAAGAATGTGGAAATGGTGCAAAATGGTGTGAGAGAGAGAGAGAGAGTATAGACCTCTGTTCATGGGCATATCCTCTTGCAAGGGCTCTGTAGTTGGGAATGGGCACTTGATCATTCTCTATTTGCATAATGTCTTTAACCAGGATTTCATAATGCCTCCTCACTTCATCTGCTGATTTTCCACCAACTGCCCTGGCTATGTTGTGCCAACGATCCGGTGTGTCCTTGTCGTACCTTGCTAGGGCCTCCTCGAACTGCTTGTTTTGCTTGGACGTCCACAAGCTACGTGAAGTTGTCAGCGAGCTCGAGGCCATGGCCTAAAGGAGACAGGACTCGTGCAAACGACGGATTGAGATGAGGGGGAAGCTCAGCCAAGGAGGATGTATTGATTGTACAAGTGTGTTGTTTGGAGGTTTTCTCAACTAAGCCTTTATATACACAAAGAAAGGTGACGGTGAGCAGCTAGTTGAGAGAATAAACAAATGAATATCTATATTTCTTTTCGTGGTTGGGGGGGGGGGGGGGGGTATGTAAGATATGTTATTATCTTGCTTAAGGGACAGAACATGAACTTAGATCAATGTATATTTTGAAAAAGTGCAAAAGCATGAGTGTAATAGAGGACAAATATTTTTCTTGTCTTTTTGTGTACTATCATATATCTTGGATTACAATTTGCAAGTGGGATTGCATAAGGGAATTCTTGTGCAGCTGGATGGGATTAGATCCCCCTAATCACAAGGCCTCAACTATTAGATAAAATGCACTAGATATTCTTATTTCTTTTTATGGCATGCTAATTCTCCTTTCTTGCCTGCCATATTTTTCCACCACTAATTTGTTCTTCCCTAGCTAGGCCTTGGATTACAACTTGCAAACACCGCGTTGTAATGCAAAAACATCGTAACTTCTCTTGATCAAATATTGCATCTGTGTTTCTTTAAGAGGATATTCACTTTGTGCGATATGATAGATAGATTAAAATATATGATTGAATAATCAAATAACTAAGTCCAAAACTAATAAGTACTTAGATGACTGGGATTGTTCTGAGCAAGAATTTACATCCATGCAATTGTTATTTTTATCCTTAAAATTATGCTCAGTGTCAGTGCACTAAAATGTTAAAGGACACATTATGTTTGTTGCACTTGTTGCAGGAGCTGATAGATTAGTTTAAAAAGTGATAGAGGAACAGGCTGTAGCTTAGAGTGTGCTGAATGATCATCATTTGGCAATTTCATATATATGGGTAAATATGATGATAAGATAATCGATTTTCTCATTCCATAAATGTGAAAACATGATAAAGACTCGTGTTTTGTTTACCTGGTCCCCTCCCCCAAACCATATTTCAGCTGCTCGGATCTTTCCATCTTTGATTATCGGGTTAAATTTGTGTATTAATCTCAAACACAAAATGATATTATTTTGTTCACGTTGGCAGTCGTGTGTCATTTTCGGCTGCCAATTATGCTCTTCTGAACTAAAATTAACACTAATCTTTTTTTTAATAATGTATTAATAATGTCCCCAATAGAATATCCAAATAATGTAGACTTCAATCTGTAAGTAGTGAGGTCTAGTGTTCAAACCCAACGGCTTCCTTCCCCCAAATAACAAAAATAATAATGTATTAATGATTTCTTATGCCAAAACTACCATAAAATCATATAGATAGGCTAAATCATATACATTAAAACTTCAAAACACAATCACAAATAAACATTCCATATTTTCCTTGTAAAATTTTAAAACACTTCCATAGATCACTTTGGCTCTAAATACACTAAACAGCCTAGTTCAACTCAACAACTTATGATTTCAAAAATATCGGGAAAATAAAAAATAAAAATATTAGTGTTGATGAAAGCCCATATGATCGATTCTTTCTTTAAATATAAATCGGTTTCTGTAAGAAAATACAAACTGCAAAAAGTAATGCAAAGTGATTTGCCAATTTATTCGACTTGTTTGGAATAAGTTATTAGATATTATTATATCTCTCTCCACAAATAAATCCTTTGAGTGGAATAGATTCCCAATCGTACCAAAAATCTTCCCCATCAAAGTGAAGGGAACATGTTACCATGACCATATTTGATTCTACAATCTCTTATCTTAGGAATCTAATTCATCTATTAGATCTTAAAACAAATCCTTAGAAATTGAATAAAATTATAATTAAGTAAATAAATATTTTCGGCAATGTTAATTGGTTATTGAGCTTTGCTTACCACACTGGCTATGATTGGACGATGATGTGACTTGAATTTATAGTAACCGACTAGACATTCTTAACTAAAATTCTTGGTATATTTAAATTATGTTCCAAAATTAACAATTTGGTGCGATAAGACATCAATATAAAGTACTTGAGATCTAGCTAGCTAGATGAGTGTTGATTAATAATAATCTTGATTAATTATATTGAGGCTGAGACATTAGCCGTCTGGTAAAGTTAACTCAACCGACATTTAGTGCATTAGCTTCTTACTCAATTAATTTGAAGTCCAATGAAATAGAATCTTAAACTCAAACTCAAACTCAAACTCAAACTCGTTGACAAAAAAAAAGGTGAATGTGTTATAAACCGAAAGATTGACACATCAATTTAATTAGAAATTAACCCAAAGTTAAATTATAGGGATTTCACATATAGCTCATTAATCGAAATCACACACATTTAAGGGAACTTAATTGATTTGATCACTGCCACTAGTTTGACTTGCTAAATTCTCATGTCATCATTTCCAGAAGTTGAGTGGTAAAAGGGAAAATTCCAACTCATTGGACAGGTAGTAGCAATGAGGTTGCAGGCCATGGTTTTAGATACTTTGATGTGGAGGGGCCTCCCATAACGTAATATTCAGGCTAAAATGCTTCAAGATTTATATCCAGTTTGATTTTATTTTGTTGAAGAATCCTTATCTTTCTCCATCTCTTTCACTTAAAGTAGCACAAGTATATATGTTTTCTTTTTCTTTCTTTTTCCTTTTCTTGTTTGTGTCAAAGCTTGACCCTATCACTTAATTATCTATATATATGTGTGTATGTGTGTTATTCAGTTTTTAAAATTTATGTAGAAGCTTAGTGGGGTTGGAATGTTTTAATTCGAATAAGTAAGTTAATACTGCGATTCAATTTGGTGGTAGGAATATTTGTACTCTTATTTGCATAAAATGCCAACAATTTTGACAATTTTATAAGACTAAAAAATATGAGTTGTGAGAGGTGAAGTCTCCCTCTCGCTCTCATTGGTTTTCACCAATTTTAATCTGACCTTTGTGGGGTTTTAGCAATCAGTTTTACAAACACATATATATGATCGGTATATACCCTAATAATTATCATTTAAAAATATTAATTAATTTATGAGCATTATTAGCTAAGAAGTATGTGATTTAACAATAACATATGATTAGGTAGTGGAATCCTATACCCGTATGGCATTGGTCCAATCTTGAGGAGGAAAAAGTATTTTGAGGGACCAAAAATATTGTGACAGAATCTTTGAATAAAGGGGTCATACATTAATTTGGGAGAAAATATTTCGACATGGTTGAATCACCAACATGGAAAAGGAGCAATATTGATGATCCCTTGGAGATAAAGAATTGTTCCAAAAGATAAGGAGATAGACCTATGATACATGCACAAACTTTGGTGTAGCAGCAGACATATATGCTAACGAGATTTGACATTCTCAATTACAATTTTTATTGTTATCATCATCCCATTAGTTTTTACCCCCAAATCTTCTTCTGGAAAAGATATAATAAACTATGTGCTATGCTTGATGATATTATTCACATACGTTTATTTTTTTACAATTGATTCATATCTGAGTATCTACCCGCAATCAATGATGTCATGTTATTTCCAAAAATATAGCATATATTCTTCAAATCTCATATATTATCATTTCATCAAAAATATCTTATATTTAAAAAATATATCTATTAAAATCATGAACTTCTGGAGACTTATTAAAGTGCAGCGAGTTGACGTGGTCAAACACCAGTATCAGACGCATACTTGGGCCGTGATGAGCACCACCCTAATTTTTTCGGTAATTGTGATTTTAATGATTTGTTGGAGAATTGTGCCCCGCTTCACCGTCACGATTCAAATCTAAGGAATACATTGTAATGGAAATCAAATAATTTCAAGTGAAGAAAAAGAATGGCCTCCCTGAAATGAAAAAAAATGGGAAGAAGAAATGGAAAAACTTTGAGAGAGAGTAATTATAATTTATGAACTATGAGTAAGTAAGAAAATTTATAAAAAAAATAATAATTAAAAAGTGCTGAGAATTAAAAAGCTCAAAAAAGAATTTAAAATTCGTGGGCTATTTGGTCTAATCCATACATACAAACTTCATTATCTGACACCAATCAATGAATTGACGGTACCACCAAAAGGACATGACGACTGACGAGACCCTTCAATCATATTCACATTGTACAATATCATTGTTGAAGATCAAATATCAGTAGAAGCATAAATTAATGTGAATAAAGATTTTTATTATTTCTCTTCTTAGATAAAAAATTAAACAAGCACAAGAATTTAAAAGTTAGAAACTAAATTACTTTTTCAGCACAGAATTCTGTCAACTTAATTTGGGTTGCTTTCCCTTTTAGGAGAAAATTTCAACAGAACTCTAAGTCCCAGCTATTAATGTGACGAATTAAAGTTCATGCAAAGAAATAGAGGAATGTTCTTAAATTATAATTTGACTCTTTGACTCCATGTCGACTTTTTAGTATGCCTTAAAAATATTACAAATATAATCTGTAATTATTTTAGTTGTTCACTTGATTGCTCAACAATTTTCACGCAAATATAAAAAGAGGAATTTGTTGGATGAAGCCTTAGATATCCTATTGAAACTTGAGAAGGATGGGTTTGAGCCCGGGGGTTGCTACTTATACAGTACGGGATAGGACGTAGACTGTGTGTATGATCTCTTGTAAAACAAAGTTTTAGGTTATATAAACAAGATCTTTCATTTTGACGTTGGTGAAATTAATCTTTCGTTGATTTTTGATCCGTGTGATGTTTATAATACTTTTCTATAAATTGCCACAGATTAAATATATTGTTGAAGGTTTCAAGTTTTAAGTAACATTGTTCAGATTGTCGACGAGATTGATTCGGTTGGGATATTGTGAAGTAGATGGTTCATCAAATACAGTACGTACGAGAATGAGTACGTTTGCTACGAGTAATAACGGTGCATAATATTCTATTACACTATAATGTTTTGTTTCCTTTAAAGCATATATAAGATCATTTACAAAAGCAAATGTCGAATATGTATTATACAAATTTATGTAATTCCTGTTGGAATCATACTTTAGGTCGATATGTAACATGCGGATAATTATAACATATATTAATTGTAATATATCCAACCAAACCTTGGATAATATACTGCAGATATTGTAATACGTCCAAGCAAACAAGATAGTGATTAATATATGATGTAAAAGACATTTTAGTGAAACGTATCTCGTATTATCTCATACTGTTTAGCAAACGAGTCCTAATAGTAATCTCCTTGGATAAACTCATTTAGTCGCTTCACTTCTCCATGTTGTTGCTCTACTACAGCTCTCACAACATCGACAATGGAAATCATGCCTACTATCTTCCCATCTATAACCGGGGCATGCCGAATTTGATTCTCTGCAAACATACATTCTATTACTTTTCCTTCACCAATATCAAGTCTTCCTACTAACAAATAAAGTAAAATATTAGTAATAACTTTTAATAACAAAATAACATAGCACCAGTCATGAGCTGCATTGCATGCAGAATGTTTGTATCTGATGTCACTGTCACTAGCTTCTCCTGTAATATAATGAGATAATATAAAAAGAAAATTTCATAGTCAGAACTCAAAATTCAGAATCACAAAATGGCCATGAAATCTTGAATACTAACAGCACCAACCTGATCAGTCATGATCTCCCCAACATTTGTGTATTTAGAGGACCTATCTTGCACGATCACCTTCCTCAAATAGTCTGTTTCGACACACAACGATTTGACTTAGGACGTTTATGTAAACTCTTAACACAATTACACAATGTTACCTCGCTCCGTTAGAATTCCTGCTATCTGCTGTTGCTCTCCCGGCTTCAGGACCACGAGGGACCCTATGTTGTTCTGTGCCATCTGCAATGTTTCACTCCATCAGTACACGTCAGTATATGATATCTCATGAAGAGCGGGGAGACTCACTTGCTTGACAGCATCATACACGGTGTCATCTGTCCGACACCAGAGCCAGGACCCGACCTTGTCTTGCCCTTTGGTCGATAACACCTCTGCGACTGTTGTGTTCTGCAACCCCGTCTCTGGCATCGAGTGGGATCTTGCAGCCGTCGCACCGTTGAAACCTTTCCGATGCTTTGTTAAAGAACACTGCTTTATCAAGTTCAGTATGCTCCCACTAGCTGAGTAATCCTGTTTCTTGATGTGCATATGCTCACGGCAAAATCGGACTGTTCGAACAAGGCCTTGCATCTTTAATCCTAGAATCGGAAAAACTTACGATCATGTTTCTTTACAGTAATATGTTTCCTAGTAGGATAACTAAATTTAGGTATGAAGTTTCTTAGACAAGATGAAAATCTTGGGATGTTTTCTAGAAACTGATTTCTGCCATCGTCATGTTTTATAGGTAAAAGTGTACAAGTCATAAATTGAAAATAGCAAAATTATTTACACAGTGAGAATATGACATATCCGTGGAACGTGAGACATGAGAAGGATCAAAATTGGATTGTACCTTCTTAGCATAAAGTATGCCTGAAGCTCAGAAATTCAACTTAACAACACAGGGCTTAGTTATCCTCATAAATCAAGTTGGGATCAGAATGTTTCTTCCCTTAATAGGTTGCTTGTTGAGATTAATTTAGCGTGTTCTTTTCTTGATTAAGTTGTTCCCAACTTTATCTTTCTACTAAGGCAAAATGAAAAAGTTAACTTTCCAAGTAATTAGTTGTCTTTTTCAATATGAATTTGTGTAAGCACAAGATCAATTTGAACAGTCTTTTGTAGAGTACAACAAAGAATAGATACCAAGTTTGTGGTGTAGGAAAGGCCAAAACCTAATGGAAGGGTGAAATTCGGACAAAAATTCTAAACTTGGTCCGATCTTAGACATAATTTTGGACAAGTAAAGTTGATTCCCTACAAAGGCAAGAAATCATCTGCACCAACTTTTGCATCACAAAAAGTTATAAGATATCCAGTTAGTCTTTAGCTGATCATCGAACTCCCTTTCAGCACAATAAGAAAAACCTGTTCTCTCTCTTCAAATTGTTGTTTCTTAACATTCATGGCAGATCGAAAGTCGTTATTCTCTCGATTTTGGCCTCCGTCGGCTTCACGCCGCACACCCACCACCCAAACCGCTGGTGCACCACCACCAGCAACCACCACTAAACAAACACGTGCATCCCAATCTAGTAGCCAGTCCAGCCCCACCTCATCACCATCATCACCACCACCTCGAGCTGAAACCAAGACTCCGGTCAGGAAGTCAACCACCAAAGGAAGCCCTCCCACCCCTGCCCCCGCCACTCCACCAAGAGCAGAACCTCGAAAGGCATCCCCTAAGCCAAGCAAATCGCGTGCAGGCGAATTGCAACCCAAAGACGGGCCTAAAACCTCATCACCGTCGCGTTCAACTACACGGTCCCCATCCTCATCAAAGTTTGCTTCACCCTCTCGTTTGTCAGCTCAATCTAGATCACCTCCTCAGCCTCCCTCTTCACCCCTAGCACGACCCCCACTTTCATCCCCATCTCGTGTGACCCCCTCCACGCCCAAACAAGAATCAAAACCTCATTCGCCATCCCGTGCCACCCCATCAAAAGTTTCGGCACAGCCTACTGAAAAGATCTCCACTTCGTATGAAGCCCCCATTTTAGCTTCAAAAGAGAATGATCCAAAGCCTGAAGCATCTCAACAAGAAGCAGAGGTGAAGGAAGAGGTTAAACCTGATAGTGCTGTAGTAGCCAACCGCAAAACTCAGGAGGGGACGAGCTTCAAGCATGATGGTGTGGAAGACAAGCCTTCTCAATCATCACAACTTGACAATGCAGTGCCACCTGCCCAAGGCCCGGAGACACGTGAAATGAGCAAAAGCTTGGATTCTTCAAGTGTCAATGATGGTGGAGATGCCCCCAACATCAAATTGGATGCAAAGCGTGAAGATGTGAAGGAAGTAGTGGAAGCAACAAAAAATGAAGCTGACGACGAGAAAAAAATGGAAGTCACTGATTCTGTTGCTCCAAAGTCTACCTCTGAAGCACAAATTGTTGAAAAGGCTGAAATCCCCAGTGAAGAAGACAAGATCCACAGAGAGAAGCATGAGGCCCCCGACATGAAGGAGATTTTAGCAACACCAGGTGACGCTACAGCTTCTCAACTGGTGAAGAAAAGCAAAACCTCTGGTGCTCATGAGAAACCTGCTCTACTAAATGAAGAACACGCCCCGTTGCACAAGAACATCAGGGCGGACATGTCAAAGTTTGCCAATGAATTAGCCGGTGCAGACCACAAAAAAGTCATTTCTGATAGACATGTAAGTGTGATGACCCTCGTAGGAGAAAATAGAGGAGCATCGATGCATATGGAGTCTGATCCTTCAAAAAGAGAAGCACCGATTCACATACACCGGAGCTACAAGAGCAACCCTGATCAAAGTCCTGAAGCAACCAGTGACGGAGAGGAAAGCTCCGAAGGGAAAAAGTCAGAAGACGAGAGATGCATGGAAGATCAACCAACGGAGGCATATGTAAACAACAATGCACAAGGGATCAACAACTCCATTGTGTTCAACAGTTCCATAGTTGAAGGAAGTCCAGGAGTTCACATGGTTGTCAGCCATCTGCCAAAGGAACCAATCCGGTCAAAAGATGAAATAAGTTTGCCTGAAGCACGAAAGGCTGAAGTTAACACGAGTCGTGCAGAGAAACTCACCTATCAACCAACAATAAGAAGAAGATGCCTGAGAGGTCTTCTGTTGGAAACGAGTGATTCTGATCAAGAAAATCCTGAAAAGCCTCGACGCCATGGTTGCCGTGTTGCCTGCCAGAAAGGGGCTACAGACAACAACGTAGATGTTCTCTAAGATGAAAATCACATGTCCACATACATACATACATAAAAGCAGATACTGCACTTGAACCAACACTTGCTTGTATGGATTTCACACGTAAATAAATAAACCAACATTTTCCATAGTCACTATTAACAAAGCATTTTGAAATAGCTTACTTTTACAACCTGGTTTTCTACATAAGCAACACATGTCCAAATGTCACTATAAATCTTATGAAGGCTGACAGAAAGGCCTACCTTCTTCCACGAAAAAAGGACCTAAAAATTTATACAGACATATCTATTTGCACGAATGGCACTCTCGGAGCCCGTACTTAAAACAGTAAAAAGCCTACTCGCACACTGGTTTCGTATCAAAGCTGCTTAAACAGATAGCGAAAGCTTGGAAGGCAGAGAGGGGATATCGATAGTCCATGGTAAATATGTCTTTCCCTATCTTTCCGAATTGCAAGATCACTTTCTCTTGTTCTGGAGATGGAACATTCTCTGATGGGTCGCCGGCAGCTACGAGCTGAAAGTTCTTGACCGATGCTACTGTAACACGTCCTCGGAAGTTCAGACACCAACACTGCAGCTGCTCATGCCATCTCGGAGTTTTGTTCTTCAAAATGAGTTGTTCACCAATGCTGCCGTTCAATTGTTTGGACTTACCTCTGATAGGGACGTTGGAAGAAGAATCCTGTTTTCTCCCTTCGGAAGCTGTCAAGGGGCTAAAAGTTTCATCATGACCATAACTAAATGTCGCAGGAGTGGGAGCACTTCCACCTTCTTGAGTTGATGATACTGGAATCATGTGCATCATGCAGTTCATCCTTCTTGGCCCTCTTGTACGCAGAACATTAAGTTCGTAAGCAATAGTTGCAACATTAAAGTTGCAAATAGGTATTCTTGGTGCCACCTTCTTCAGGGAAATTCTTTTCCTCGACCAACCATGAGATTGGATAGGAGTGTTGCACGGAGGCTCAGAATCGTGAATGTAGAATTTGGAGCCAAAAAAGTTGGATCTGATAACATAATGTTAATAGTTTAAACAAGAGGAGTATAATGAAGATACAAATGAACGCAAGACACAAGAAGGCACCTCAGTTTGCCTGCATAATAATCACTGGTGTGAGAAAAATCATTTGCAGCAAAAGATATGACAAAATCTGTTTTCGTGGCTCTTTTGATCCGTTTTGCTGCTAACAGCAACTTACTTGCATCCCCCGAAATAGCTGTAATCAATTACGCGATTCAGAATCAGACCAAACATAGAGTATCTTAATCATAAAAATGAAGCAAGACAGCATTAGCATATTCATGTAAAAGTTCATCATGCTATCGTAACACAAGTATCCAAATCAAAGCCAAATCAAGTCATAGAAATCACAAACTAAAAAGAAACTAAAACCCATAGATTGTGTTCCAAAATGAGAATAGAGAGAGTAGATCATCACTTGCCAGGGCTTAAGCCGAGGTATAACCTATAAGTCGATGTTGCCCTTTCTCTTCTGATGAAGCATTGAATCGGAGAATCCCTTGGTCCAGGCTGATACACATATTCAATCAATCAAGAACGACGAAGGAAAGATTAACACGACGTCTGTACATACTGAAATGTAGATTACCTGCTTCAGAGACATAGGGAAAGTGAGCAAACCACATTCTTCAGGAGTCTGAACGACCTCCCTAACTATCCCCCTCCACGACTTGCAAACAGCAGCACAACACACCACAGCTCTTCGAGCAGGCCACGCAGTTTCATTAGCCTCTACTCTACCAATGATATCGAGAAGCAACTCTGGTGGCAAGCTTGCCCACTGGTTCTGCTCTACCACCGGATATGAGGAAGATGACGAGCCCTCAACACTAAAATCAAAGTTTCTATGCCCCCCTATCTCACATTCCTGTTCTACCTTCTCATCTATGCCCCTTTTCCCCTTGAGATCTCTTAAAATGGATATAAATGGCATTTTTTTCACTCCCAATTTGGGAACTTATACACTGCTACTGTGATTTCCAAAAAATCGCCTTATACCTAAACTTAAGCCAAAAAAAAAAAAAGAGAAACTACAAACCCCCAAAAATGCAGATATGGGAATTCTTCACATTTGCAAATCCATCTTTGGCTAAAACTACAACCATGATTTCAAAATCTTCACAACCTCTTACAGAATTGAAGCATATTTCTTCAACCTCCATTCTCTCTCAGCAAAACATCAGGAATCCAACTCAGTAAACAAAGTCCAAAAACGAATTTTCTCAGAAGCAAGAGACAACCATAACGCCGAATGTGAAGAATGACTAATTTCTTACCGAATTACTAAAATCCCGAGCGAGAACCCAAGCCCTAAAATAAGTAATTTTCACGTTTCTTTGTCCCCCAATACAAAGCACAATCACACGCACGCACAAATATAGGCACATATACACAGATTCATGCATGTATCGGAGTCCATGATTTCCCACGGAAAAGGGACCCAATGTCTCGGGGAAAATTAAAGAGACACGAATTCAGTGGATCAGAACTGACCCCAAGAATTACTTAAACAATCGCGCCATGTTCCCCACTTCTTTCAGCTCTAAAAGCAAAGATGAGATGCATTTTGCAACTCCTAATCTCTTACCCCCCCCCCCCCCCCCCTTTCTAGGTCTTAATGAATAATCTTTTTCTTTTTGTGAAAACTCTATAGAAACGAGGTAGCGCAGCGCCACCACCGTCACTGGTGACAACGGGATGTCTGAACACGTTTCTCGGACTCTCCAAAACTCTCTGTTTTGTGCGTCTCCTTTGATTTTGTGGTCTCTTATAATCTTTTTGAGGGTGTCAATAATTTTCATGGCCGTGGTCGAGTATGTGACAGAAAGAGAGTGATAAAGTGAGAGAGAGAGACGAAAAGGGTCATCATTCGTCAATTTTGCTTCCAAGTTCCAATACTCTCGTTCATGTGTATTGTTTTGGGTAAATACTTGAAAATTTGGTTTTAGCCACAATTTCAATATTTATGCGTTAATAGTCGCTTTCCTAGTGAAATATCGTAAATGTCCTTAAGTATATGTTATTATGACGACAATATTGTCCACTAGTTAGCTCTAGAGCTGCTCTAGAACGACAAACTTACTGGCCAAACGATATGTAACTAACGAATTAAATCTTTACTTTGACATAATTTTATCTATTTCACCAAAATTCTGTATCCACACATGTCCAACAACTTCGGCACAAAAGATAATCTTTTTGATGACCCCCCAACTACCGAAGTAGTTATATTATGCGCCCCGCACAGCGCGCGCATAAGCGTGTTGCACAGCCCCTGGTACAAAAACACGGGCAAATGCAGTTGTTTCGATACAATTTAAATATATATATATATAATCAAAAAATCCAATTTAAAAATATAAAAATTCCACCACACTTAAAATTAAAAGGATGTTTTAAAAAAAATCAAAAATCAATTTTCTTTTTTGAAAATCAAAAATCAATTTTTTTGATAATTTTTAAGTAGGGAGAAAGATAATATTTATAATCACTTCCACCACATATCATTTCATGCATTTTCGATGTGGGAAAAAAATCAACAGATAAATATGTGGAAGCAAATTGTGGAATGACTTAAATTTTGATGTGGGGTGGCATAAATTTAATTTCTACTTTCTTTTATATATTTTTTTCAGCTACATGTTATTATTGGTATTTTAGTAAAATGGGGTCGGGCCTGGCATGGGGAATTCCTTTTTGTTACATGAAAGATATTTTAGCTCCTTCAATGTCTTTTCTTCAACTTTAAAATATCTAGAAAAAATAGTTTTTAAATTTGTGGTTGACAATTTTTTTTACTAATCTAAATGACTGTTTACTCGTATATAGTGACACAAATAAGAAAAGAATTTCTTGAAGCTAATTAAGGTTAATCATGCCCTTACTCAAGATACAATATTAATTAATTAATTAATGTGTTCGAAACTATATTTGATTTATATATTCATTGAAATTGTATACTCTTGATGTATGTACTATGTTCTAGCTATTTAATTTTTTTAGATAGAACAAATGGTTTCAAACACTAAAAAAAGAAAAGGTCGCTAATTTGTTATTAATTTTAGGATTGAATTATACAATTTTTAATTTAAATTATATTTTTTAATTATGTATTTTTTATTTTATTTTATATTTTATATTTTTCAGTTATAATTATGTATATATCAATTTAATTATAATATAATTTTTGCATTTTTTAATTCATTACAATATATAATTATAAATTATATTAAATAAAAATGAATTAGAAAAATAAGAAATTGATAAAATGTACTATATATATGCTATGCTTTATGATTGTGGGTATATGAGCACAAAATGCTTTTATGATGTGAGACCCGAATATTGTAACTGTGATGTGCTCCATATGAAGCACAACGTTGTTAATGCCCTTAAACCTACCTAATCTCAAGTTTCAATGATTAAAATACAAAACCACATTTTATTCTATTTCATTCTATACAAGATAATTGCTTGCCTTGTTGCATCTTACTATATAATGTGAAGTTTTAGAAAATGTTTAAATCTCTCTTATTTGGGTGCAAGGTTTATGTATTTATAGGTGTTTGAATTATCCATTCCTTGGAGAAATAGTAATTCAAACTCCTACATTGGTTGTTAAACTAACAGACTTTTTTTTTTTTAATTTGTAGTTGTTTTGTAAATTGTGATTACTGGTAAATATGAATTTTCTACATTCTTAAAGTTGTAATTATATCAAATTTACTTGAGAAAGATCTTTTAGAAAGTGACACTCCTTCGTCCACCAAGAATGTGCAACAATTGTTTTATTATTTAGGCATCTATAAAGAATGTGCAACTTTTCTTTTTTAACACATTTCCTTATATTTTACCTCCATAATATTTCTTATTTACAAAAAAAGCATGTCCATGTCCACTATCTTAACTCATTATTTGTCATTAAAAGGACACTTTTTCCACACATCAAATATTCGTCTCTGCACTGCGGTTTCTAGAAAATTTCTACCCCAACTCTTCTTTTTTCTCAGTCTATATGTAGACAGTGGCGGATCCAGGTAAAAAAAATAGGGGGGGCGGGCGGGGGTAGTGGGGGGTGGGGGTAAACTGTTTTCAAGCTTTAGAAGACGAAGAAGAATTAAAATGAATGCACTCCCATCATTATAAAATGTGATAAAG
>JAYDZE010565749.1:0-12292 GCA_034509125.1 Monilaria moniliformis
TCGGCCAAGTAGTATCCCATGTTGTATCTTCGCCCATTGGCTGTGAATTCGACAGCCGGTGCCCGACCAGCGCATACATCATTGAAGATTGGTGACTAGTTCAAAACATTGATGTCATTGTTCGAGCCGGCCATATCAAAGAATGCATGCCAAATCCATAAATGTTGGTAAGCAACCACTTCTAGAATTATCGTTGGATGTGTGCCCTTATATCCACTCGTGAAGTCGTCTCTCCATGCGGACGGGCAATTCTTCCACTCCTAGTGCATATAGTCGATGCTACCGAGCATATCGGGAAAGTCGTGACGCCTTTCTTGCATATTCATCAATGCTTGGGCGTCTTGCACCGTGGGTCTTCTCAGATACGTATCGCGGAAGGCCTCAATGACACCGTGACAAAATGATTTGAGGTTATCCCAGCCCATTGCTTCTGAGACATGGAGGTACTCATCGAACATGTCTGATGAGGTACCGTATGCCAACTGGCGAATCACCGACGTGCACTTCAGCAGCATAGAGAGTCTTCATCGCGGCCTGCACCGTCGGGGCGCTGCTGGAAATAATCGTTGCGTCCTGCCAACGTGTTTGCAATACACATGAACAAGGATTTGCTCGTGCGAAACCATCAACGGAACACAGTTGCACCCCATCGTGGCTCATCGGAGAAATGACCTGTGACGAGGCATTGATCGGCAATTTCGCGCTCTATGTGTATGTACGTCATCGGAGCTCGAGGACGCACAACTCGAGCCTGTTTAGTTCTCCTCCTATGATGTGACTTCAATGTCAATTCAATCATCTTATCCATTTCATCCGAATCAGAACTCGAATATAATAATTTGGATCCATTAAAATAAGATGAAAATAGTGGAAGAAAAGAGAAAAAGAAAAGTAAGGAAGAAAAGTGAGGAAGATAAGTAAGGAAGAAAAGTGAGGAAAGTGAGAAGAAGAAAGTGGATTTTATGAAAGGGATAATCAATCTCGTGACCCTCCAGCTGCGCCACACAATTCGATCCATGAAACAATAAATAAATAAAAAATAAAGTGCGGCGAAAATGCGGCGAAGGGGGTTGCAACATGGCTATGACGCGGCTGCCGCAGCCCCGCATTCAGCCGCACCCCGCGCTGAATGTCCGGGTGCGGCGATGTCCCCTCCCCCACCATCCTCGCCCCGATGCAGCCACCCCATTTTCCATACATTTTGCGGCAGCATTAACGCTACCCTAAGTAGAATTTGAAAAACAACTTCAAACTTAGCTTGGGTTTAGCCATCCAAAATCATTGATTGAGTCAGAACACAATGATGAATCAAAATGACGAGGCTAGTAAATTTTCATTTGATGAACTTTAATATTAAAAAAATTATGAAATTGAAATTTTCAAAGAATAAGAAAGAAAATGAAAATTCTACATAAGATAAATGATTTTTGTGGTGCATTTATCATTAATCATAATATAGAATTGATTTTTCATGATTTTCCAATTAAAACATGAAGTGAAATATTAGAAGTCGATTATATTATCTGGTCACAAAAACCCTACAATTAAATACTGTAAATTCATTAGGAATTCTGCACTTAACTTTTCAAATTCTTTCATTTTAATAACACTTGTCAAATATTTTGGACTTTATTGTAAAGTAAAAGTAGATTAATATCGAGATGAAAAATGAAATCCATCAATAGTTTAATTTCAAAAATCAAAATAATTCATAACATAATTTGTAGAGTGGGCCCACAATTATCAATATTTTAGTGAGATTGAATGATTGATATGCGCCTAACAACAGATTGATGTAAACAAATTAAATGCCATTTGTTACTTCTCCACACTATATAGATTTGTCTAACGGTTTAAGAATACCTTCAAATGGCTTTCCAGAAACAAGATGCTTGAAAATAATTTTAAGTCAAAAAAAGAAAATATTCTCGGCGTCTAAAAAAAATATAGGATATTGTTTTATTTGACGTTCACAAAAAATATATTATATTTTTTAGGATATAATTCGATACTCTATTTTATATTTTAATTTTACAAACATATTTTATTTATAAAAAAAAAACTGACAAATTTTCTACATAATGAAACCCTTAAGGTTCCGTTTGATAGCCTAGATAAGATAAGACAAGATAAATAAGGTGACATTACTTTAAGATAAAAAATTACTGTTGGAGCAAGATAATGATTTAATGTTATTGTTTGGTAGGTAAGATAAAAATATGTGTGGTATTTGGTAGGTTAAATTATATTATAAATAAAATGTGAAATAACATTTTTGCCCTTTTTAAAATATGAATATATTTATCTATTTGATATGATAAATTATTGGATAAATTTTGTTAAATTAGAAATTTATTAATTAATATAAATTTAACTTAATTAATTAATTAATTAATTAATAATTTATTAAGCTAAATTATAATTTATAAATTATTTTATATAAGTTGATCAAACTGATAGATTAATATTAATTTACAATTTTAGATAATGATAAATTTGACATATTACTAAATTGTTAATTAAATTTTAATAAATTACTTAATTATGAAAATTAATTAGATTTCATTAGGGTTTCCCCTACCACAACCCCACCCCATCACTTCCTTCTCGCCGGAAATTAAATGCTAGAAACCACTGCCATTTTAGGTGACGGGCCAAATCGAAATTAATCGCCAGAAAACCATCAATTAAATGTCGGACCCCAGAAATTAAATGCCGAAAACCAATTTGCATTTCCAATACCAAGAATCAAACATAAAAAATCGAGAATAAAAATTAAAAATTGGACACAAAGCTGTAAAATCGAAAATAGACCCACGCGCTCGCCACCGAAAATGGAACTAGATCTACAAAAATGGAACCAAAAAATTGAGGACAATGGCTCAGATCTACAACATCGAACCAAAGATGGAGTGACAGTCATGGCCGCGAACCCAATTGCACCGAGAGTGCCGTCTGGGTTTGCCAAGCCAAGCTACAGCCCAATCTTAACTCCTTCGCCCACCAAGGTTGAGAATGAAGCTCACCTTTATCATCACAGCCACAAATCGCGAATTAAGCCCAATCAAAATCATATCCAAAGTCGACGGAACCAAAGTCATAGTCTCGCAACAACAACAGAACCAGAGTCGACGCTCACCGCCCACCGACGCTCAGAAACGGCAAAGGCACAAGGGTAAGGTAGGAAGAAACATCACTATTGAGGTGGGCGAAAGTGTTCGGAGGGTGGGCTAGATAGAGAAATCGAACAAATCTAAGAGGAACAGTTAATTACACGCAGTTCAGGACAAGTCGAGACAGGCTTTGTTTTTTTCTATCCAACATAGCAAACATCTAAAATACACTATTTGATCCAGAATATTTTATCTTTATATAGCCAAAACTAACTTACCAAATTCAGCCTATGTTTACTCACTAAGAATACATTTACTAACTATTTTCTTAAAACATGTGATGAGTACATTGTATATTTTTCGTCTACAAGGGAGTACTCAGAATAAATTCCACGTAATCAAGTCGCGTTAAATTTTATAATCAAACCAAATAAGATCCCATAGTTTTTCGAAAAAACAAAAGATCCCATAAAATAAAAAGAATAAAAAATATGACGATAACGCGTGTCTCGCACGACAAAAATGGCGCGTGTGCCCATGCCAAACTCAACGGCCCAATGACGCGCCCCCATTAATCCGACGCTGGATCCTAAGCAGGTCAGAATGAAAATTCAAAAACCTTGCAGCCTGCCCCTCAAAAAAGTGCAAAATATCGTTTTCCACCCCAAAAACCCCTAGAGTCTTCCCATCAAAAACCTTGGTAAAAAATACTGCTCCTATTATCCTTTAATTTATTTTTCCTTTATTTTCCAATTTTCCTCTCTATCGACTCTCTCTTTTGGACGCATTTGCCCGAATTCAACCCTACCCAAGAATCCCCCCTCTCTAACTCTTGTACTCCTAGTTTCTCTCTCTTAGACTTCTGATTTTACTTTTTTCGTTTTTCGACATTCTTTCACTTTGAAAGCAAGAAATTTTTAGTGGGTCTGTAAAGGATCGTTTAGGAGTAAATGGAGGTGGCAAAACTGAGCTCTGATGTGAAGCAGCTCGCTCTGTGCTCATTTGTTGAGGCTGCTGTGGTTAATACTCTTTTGGCTGCTAAAAATTCCCTCACTTGCCTTCTCATGCTGGTGATTAGCTTTTCTTCAAGTTGATTTCTTTTTGCTTTAAGCCTTTCTGTTTGATTTTCGTGTCCAAGACTACAAATTTCTTTGAGGGCTTTTAGATTATGCTGTCGTTTTGACTTTTTAGTAACTGGTTTGCTGCTTATAGTCTTGTTTATCTGCGGCTGGGTGGTTTCTTGACCCCATTTCACTCTGAGTTTGTTGGTATTTTGGTTTACATGTAGTAATCGAACATTATAACTGAATGATTCGTGCATTTTTTGTTGCTCGTTTAATCTTGTGGTGTTACAAAATACATTATAGTTAAAGATGATTTGTTGTACCGACGTGTTATTGTTGGAATACTGCTGCATTGGAGCTATGGAAACTTTAGATTTGATGTTGTTGAATCTTCATTGAACTTTTATGCGAATTGCGCTTCTGTTTTATTGTAGAATCTCTTACTATAGCCTGTCGGAACTAGTATATTATTGTTGGATCCCATGTTAATGATTTTCCGTTTCTACAAACTTTGGTTGTTTAAGTAGCTTAATAGCGTAGAGTCGTAAGTTTTGGTGGCAAACCTATATGTTTCTAACATAGGGGGTTCATTTTCTCCTTCAAGTTAGGTTATCTTAGTTTTGGTTTCTATGTCACACTTCTGATGCTATGAATGTGAATTTTGACGACAAGAAGAACTAACTTGACGGTTTTGAGTAAACTTGTGAGTCGTGAATACCCTGTCTGCCACAAGTGGCAGGGTTACGAGTTGGTTTGAGAGTTTATTATGGCCTTGGTTCTTTTGTGGAAGTCCTTGTAAACAAGAATTCCATTTTTCTTGGTGTGTTCGATTTTATTGTGAAATCTCTTTGTTTTGTCAAAATCATCCTTGTCCTAACATATGTTGCTGGTGTCATTTATTTTGTCCCTAGGAAGTGCAGTATAAGTGTATAACCCATATTTCACTGCAATTTATGCTTGCAACGAGCATTATTAATAGGAACCTCACCATGCTCTTCCTTTCCTTTTCTGTCTCGATTCACAATCTTTCTCATGACATGTCAGTGACCAAGTGCATATGAACACTAGCCACTTGATTCTGCTGAAGTATAGATGTTACTCACAATCTGTGGAACCTGGAATCGCTATAGAATTGTTCTATTAACTTTTCATGGTCCTTAGTTAACTATCCAAATTTGTAGAAACAGTATTATCTTCCTTTAAAGATACTGTTTAAAACTATTGTGTTGTTTGGTTATTGGTTGATATATTGCTTGTTCTTTTGTATCGTGCTTTAACCAATCGGACTTGGCTCATTGCTTGTTCTTTTGTATTGTTAACCTGTATTGTGGGTTATAAACTTTTATCTTGTCTTTCACACTTTTAGAGTGTTGTTTGGAATGCCTCTCTAATTACATTGGTCTCAGCAGACTGGCTTGCTGCTGAACGACGAACTACCAGACTGGATTGGAAAATGGTAATCTTAAATTATCTCCATTATAAATCTGCATGCAGACACGCCAATCTTAAATGAGGCTTACAATTTGTTAGCAGGTTTCCCGTGGAGGAGCTTCATAGAGTCGAGAAGCCAGGACTTGAAAACAAAGATGGAAGCGATACGGAGGATGATGATGAAGATGAAGACGATGACAATGCTGAGCCTGATGATGATGCTGGTGACGAGGACTTTTCAGGCGGTGAAGAAGGTGAAGATGATGATGAAGGGGATCCTGAGGAGGATGCCGAGGCTAATGGCGAAGGAGGGAGTGATGACGAAGACGACGACGATGATGATGGAGACGACGACGATGAGGATGGGGATGATGATGACGACGAGGAGGAAGATGAGGATGAGGAGGATCAACCACCTGCTAAGAAGAGGAAGTGATGAAGTAGGGTTAGACCTTAGAGGTTTGTGTTGGTTGGGAGGTTTGTATTAGAATTTGGTTAATCTAGTGTGTCTGTGTTTTTACAGAGTAGGAAATTTGACCATGGTTTATGAGAATGAATTTTCATCATTAGACTTGGACGGAATGTAACATGCTCCCATTTGTGGAGATGAGAATTCAGGATTTTATGGTAGCTGTATGATTTTTAATTCAACATGGAAGAATTCTATCAGTGCACAATGAATATGACATCCCTTCTTGTAAAGGCTGCGAAAGTGACACCTAAACGTGGAACTCTTCGGACCTTGATTTGGGAAAAGCTTGAAAATGTGTTTATTTATAAGCTCGATTGTTTTGACTTATTACATTGCTAATCTCAACTTTGGGAAAAGCTCGATTCAGTCATTAGATGTCTTTTGACTTGGGCAACTTACTAAATGAACTTTATTTGGACTTCATAAGACATCCAAAAATGACAGGAAGAGAAGCTTACCAAAAGGAGAGGCACAACATATTCTAAAATCGATACTAAAAAGATGCTAAAACGAAAAACGTCCAAGCTGTAGACTTGTTTCTCTGTCAAATAGATTATGATTCCTTTCAGCATCTATATTCCATCAAATGACTACTCTTCACCACTAAGCTAAAAAGAAAAAGAAAAAGAAAAAGAAAAAAAACCCATATCAAATTCTACAATTGCTTCATAGAGATTTTTAATCCTGTTCTTGATGATTTATTGGTTCAGCAATATGATATTTATAATCGATGACAAGTATTGAAGAGCTAATTATGCAACTAAATGATAAATAAGATCATTTTCATTTGAAAATTTGATCCTTCGCAAATCTATAAAGTCAAGAATTAAGATTTATCAACCCCTCCAAAATGGTAAGAAATGAAGGGAAACTGGGGTCTCTCCACAAGTATCTCAAGAAAATGGCAAAAACAGAAACAACAAAATGTAGACTTGTCCAACTAGAAAAGCAAAGCAGCTTGCTGTAAGTTAATGTTTTTTGCTGACTCTTATGTTTAGTGCCCAGCCAGAAGACCTGAAGCAAGAAAACAGGGCCTTTTCATTTGGTGATCAAGCAACGAAACAACACAAAAATAGTCCAAGCAAACAAAAACAAAGGAAAAGGAAAAGGAAAGAGCACATCAACAGAAGACTCAACATAGAGCATACAGCCAATTATAGATATAAAAGAATTAACAAAATAGTTACAAAACTAACTGCAATCTCATTGAAGTAAACAAAATAATAAATTCACAAATAAATCAATAGCAAGTTATAAATTTCTCTCAACGGTAGCAGTCATACTTTGAAACAAATTTCTCCTGTTACTTAACTTCAAGAGTAGGTAAGTGAATTGGTCTTGCTGGAAGATGAAGAATAGCGAATCAGTGCTAACTTAATACCTCAGGGAAGTTAGAGTCACCATTCTCAAATATGAGACATTATTTGGTTGCAGAGTATCTTCTAATTTTCAAATTCCATTTATAATATCATTTTCATTCTAATAAAATAGAAGAGCCAAATATACATCAGTCTCATTAGTATATTTACCATTAATAAATCACATGCTCCAATAAATCTTTACAAATATACTCACAAAAAACTTCCTAGAGCACCCAAAAAGAGTTCAAACTTCAAACAGTAGCTTTATTCAACCTCTGATCTAATCTAAGACAAATTTTGAAGAAAAAGAAGTGATTGCTAGCATATCATAAGACAATCAAACATGTATAGATATTAGTTTCCAAATCAACATCAACACGATTAACGAGCCTTAGGACATTGTAAGCTACTATCAAGCTCATCAAACTCAAGAAGCATATTATATGAAGAGGAGTTCAGAAATGAAGCCAAGGCGAGAAACTCTCCAACAATATGTACAAGAACAAACATATCACTTTGGAAGATGACACTAAACCCAACTGATCAAAACAACCAACTAAAACAAAAGGCATAGCAAGATAAAAACATAAAATTTCCCCCAAAATACTCCAGAATAAAATCGATATGATGGTTAAAAATATAATGGTTTGGAACTGCGATTCACTTACTAAAACGGCAACTTTCCAGCGCGAAATATAGCAAACTTGGACATCATAGAATCCGAGTATTCAATTCCATTTTCCTTCAAGAACTCCGTGATCATTCCCTTAACTTTCTGAGGCTCTACGCTTTCACACTCAATCTCGTACAAATCCCCAAATTCGTACTTAACTTCGTCAATCTCCAGCTCCACCCCTTTCCACTCATACACATTCCTCACATTCTTAAATCCCCCTAAACTCACATAAGTCTCGATCCCAAATTCCTCCTTCACCCTCCGCAAAACCCTAGAATCGGCATCCTTCAGCTTCTGGGGGTCCTCAGAGCACGCCTTTCCGATCGAGTAGTCCACCTCCTCCTCGTCCTCCTCGACGCGGCTGACGCCGTTAGCAAGCAAGGCGTTGGCTTTGAGGGTGACGAAACATTTGGGGCGATCGGGCTCCTCGTGGAAGCGGAGGCGGAGGACGGCTCTCCGGGAGCTCAGCTCAGCGGCTGTGCCGTCGTAGAAGGTGTTGTGCTGGTGGTGAGTGGTGGTATGGAATGGAGAGACCGAGGCGAGGAGCTTCTGGTGGGCGGCTTTGTTGGGCAATCGGAGCTTGACTTCGACCTCCATTAGTAATCTCGAAATTGAACCCGTTTCTGTGTGATTGATGAAGATTGGGATTTTGTTGGTTTAAAGGCCGATGCGGTGGGATTTGGAGGTGGGATCGATGGCGGAGCGATCGAAGTGGTGAAGGAGAGAGGAGGCAGCGGTGGAGGCGGTGGTGGAGGAGGAGGAAGCAGCGGCGGCGGTGCGTTTGCGGGCTTCTTCGAGTTCTTCTTTGTCTTCGACCTTCACATCGACTTTTGTAGGTTTTCGCCTCAGCATGTCTCGCTTTCTTTCTCTTTCTCTTTCTCCTTCTCCACTCTGGTATAAACTTCAATTTTATTTCTATCTCCCAAAATGATGCATAACTAATTTAATTTACGAGAAACGGACGTCTTTCACTTCAATTTAAAGCTCTTCATTTTGGCTATCTAACTTCACATCTTCAATATCACGCATTTTAAATCTTATTTAACTCACATCCAAATACAAATTACCATCATCTATGTTAACAAACAAATGTCTTCTACTACTATCAAATTATTATTCGCCACACTATGCTTTACTTTCATTTCAATCACGATCGCGCTGGATATCCCTAACCTACCTGACGAGTTAAGTGATGTCAATATCTTGCCAGGACTGGCACCTATTGGCCCGGTCCCGACCCTAAATTTGCCAAAGATCCCATGCCTCAACTCCATGACAAGTGTTGCAGCGTGCGTCAAAGATTTGATATCATCAGTTGTGAGCGTCGAGATGCAACCCATCATCAGTACATCATGCTGCCAGGCAGTGTTGCAAGTTGAAGATAGTTGCTGGGCAAAAGTTTTTCCTACCAACCCATTGATTCCAGTTGTGATTAAGAGCATTTGCCTGTGGATTCAAGCTCATCCACTCTCGGCCTCGCCGCTGCCACAGTCATAGTGGTGGTGCCAATGTATGAATGGGGGTCGGTGATTGATATAACATTGCTGTTGTGATATATCAAGAAATATTCCTTATCTTTTGTTTCTTAATTTTCTCCTTCGTCCCTCTGATCTTATAAAATCATGTCACGTGATTAACCCGAGTATTAGTATTTCACTTGTAATTAATAATGAGAAAAACAAATTCTATTAAAACAGTTGGTCACAAATATAAATCGATAAAAGGATTAATTGTACCAAATATGGGGTATGGAAAAACTATAGATCCCAATCACACTGCAACTACATGCATCACTGATTCGTCACACTGCAAAAAGGGGTATACATCAATGGCAGGGAAGTAAAAAAAATGTCTATATTTAATTAGTAAGTAAATGACAGCATTTTGCTAGGAGATAGATGAAGAGTTTATCAACATATAATGTTGTTATCACTTATCAGGGAGTGAATAAGCGCGGGAAGGGGGGTAGGGGTCGGAAACAAACCTAAGATCACTGGTTCTGCAGGATTCTTAGATGCTGGCTGTTTTAAGCGATATTTAGCTCAAATGTCGGGATCACTGTACCATTGTATTTATTCACCTGCCACATGTTGATATCCCGGTTGTGTACATGTGTCTGCCTAAGAGGACAAACCTGAGAAAGGAATGCAATAATCATCCTAAAAAATGTAGCCTTTCAGCAAACTGCCACAGTTTTCTTCATTATTTCAAGAAATTATATTAAATACCTGAACACACAAATTTTTGGTCAACTTTTTGAACACATACTGAGATATTCAGCTGTGCAGCTACCAAGAAACTTCAAGGATGCTGGACCGATATATCCCATGTAATTTATAGGACCTAAAATGGTAAATCACGACAAATGAAGAGATAGCAAAATAGGGAAGACAATGAATGATGAAAAAACTCCAACCACCATGCTCTAGCTGGTAAACTTCCAGGACTCAGATGATCTATTGCTCCATTGTACCATGAGTAGGGTCTAAAGCATTACAATAAAGTGCAGCAAAGTAAATGATTTTGATATTACAGCTAGAGTCCATTGACAGAAATTACCATATGGCTACGGGTTACCAAGATTCATCGGTATACACAATCGAAAGGGCAGGGAACTTTCACAGCATAATATTCATCTAGGGCTATGTTTTGATATAATTAGAGTTTAGTTGATTTTTTAGACAAAGGTGAGCAGGCAATAACTTGATTTAGCCTTCATATTCTTCTTTCTTCCCCTTGAATTTTAAACCTGGAATCAGCTGGGGTGTCTTCGAGGTGGATTAAGTCTGATTCTCAGCTGATTGAATAACCTAAAAATGCTCAGAAGTTCTGCAGTAAGTTAGAGAGGATCCAATACTCCTATGGGGAATAAGGAGTTCCCAATCATCTTTGCAATCATTTCTCATGGTGTTCATCCATTCCAAGAGAGCCGATGTTCATCAGAAACCCCAAGCAGAGGCCAAGATCTTTACATATAGGGGATGAATAAGTTGTTTTCACATGAGAATTCCATCTTCATTACCTATCTAACATAAGAAGCCTTGCCAAACCCCACTTAAAGTGACAAAGGTAAAAGCCAGAGTCCTCCCTCATGGATTAAGAAACCGTAAGAAATACGAACTTACAACACCATATCTGGTGTCATTCTTCTGGACAGAGTTATAAACACAATTCTGCTATGCAGACTGGCTTATACTTTTTTAGGATAAACTATAAAGTCCATTAATAATACCAGAAAACCTAAAGTCAATTTGTTTTCCTTGTAAATGACGCATATTCAAATATTATATGCTTCTTGCATATACTAAGGATTTCCAAGGTTCTTCACCAACACCTTCTCATTATGACAGGATTCCTGTTGCTCCAGTGTCAGTTAATATTTACACACCACAAAATGATACTTGCCATCCTCAACAGGATGCATTCATAAGAATAACAGTAATAGATAACTGAAACATGCTTCATCAATCTAGGATAGATGCCCCTGCCAGCCTTCTAGCATCAAGCTCACTCATCCACAAAAATGCAGTTCTTTTTCCAATCCCTCGGGTATCCAAGAGAGACAATTTGGAGTTTCATGCAGGAAAGTACAGTACCAATTTTAAATTATATCTAAACTGAACAGATCTTGACTTGTTGATCTAAATAACAAGAGCATTTAAATTGTTACTCCACCATTATAGGCATACACATCTTTTAGGAACTTTGAGTTTCTAACATTTGGTCTTTGAATGTTCTTACTTAACAACAAGATACAACTCAATCTTCCATGTCCATATGAAAAGGATGAAACTGACTGCTTACCTATATAATCCACTCATCAAGCACGAACATCACTGGAAGTGAAACTGAGCTTATGAATACTTTTAGTTGAAGAAATGACCTTAAGAGATGACCTTGAGAAATAGGAATACCTAAAGCAAAAGAAACCATCCAAGTTCTTGTTGGCCAGTCTCAAGGCGCACCAGGCGGCAGCAACGGACTCACCCTCTTGGGTAGCTTCTCCAGCACCGGCCTCACGTCCCCCTCCTCCGACTTCCCAAACAACTGCTTCCTCAAAACCTCGTGCAAGAGTCCAAACAACTCCTTCTTCAATGCCTCAAATGCCAAATCCAGCCTCTCCAACTGCTCCATCGCATTCTCATTGTACATGAAAAGCCCATAATACAGATCAA